>DWON01007242.1:0-13112 GCA_018251015.1 Phocides pigmalion okeechobee
CATGATTGCTTGGTCTTAACACCTTATAACTGCAGTATAACGTCTACGTAGCCTCTAAGTTACTATGTTTTGGTTAGAATACAGTAGAAGAATCATTTTTACAAGAATCATCATAGTTTTTAGGAATATGAACGCATGTGTGATCGATTTCTTGTAGCACTTCTGTTCGATATGGCTGCTTGGTTACATGCTTATTTGCTATTTTCATTAAATAAAATTGATTTAATAGGTTTCTAAAGTTGCAAAGGAAGTTAGGAAAGCTGCTGTCGGATAGATAATCACCCAGCCAGTTGATGTTGAGACAGTTTTTAGAAGCAGGAAGAACAGTTACTATTTTCAATACTAAATGAATTATTTGATTATATATATTGTGTCCTTCATATAGCCGTGTATATGTCTCTTATACAAATGATAACTCTGTAACTGATCGGTGTCGGTACATGGAAGATATGAAAAAAACTATTATTGTGACCTTATTGTTATAAGTGGCCTTTTTAACGCAATAGAACCCAAAGACAATAATTAAAATGTTTGTCAGTTCGTGTATTTGTGCGGACTAATCGGCTCAGAAAGAAGAAACGGTTCAGAAAGGTCATCTTTATGCTATTAGAAAATACGGAAAACCCATTTTTTAAGCCCACATGAACGAAGCTGCGGGCAGCAGCTAGTCTATGAGTTCATTTCAATAATTCAAATTATTTTTTTAAGCAAATCAATGACACGACATAATAAAACAATCCGCAATATCTTTTTCACCCAAGCGAAGAAAATTTCTTCTAAACGATTAATACAATGTGAAATATAAGATGATATGTGCCTTATCACCCTAGATCATCACGAAGATTACACGTCGGTGCACAATATTTGGAAAGTAATTAGTAACAATTGTGTCGTTTCTTGTTTTGACATTCCATCGACTTATTGGGACGAAATTTCGGCCACCGATTGACAGTAGTGCGTACGGAGCATCATAATTACGTTACCAAAGATACGAGTGTACGTACGCATTGCAACAAAGTAGCGTAACGTATCGAATGAACGTAACCAATTTCGCTAACCCGTTCGTAGCGGGCGACGTATTTATTATTCTATTCTATATCGTTGTTTGGAGCGGACGTATTTGGCGGTGGAATGCGGCCCGGTGCACGGCGACCTTAGAAGTTGACCACTGCGACGGAAGTGCGCGTTGCGTTGCTTAACCATCCAGCAAAGCCGCTGATTCGTATTCGACGCAGGCGACTCCGTATAACATCAACCGTGCCCCGTTATTGCTCCGTTGCATTACATATATCGCAATGCGAACCCTATAAGGACACTAAGAATTCGACAGCGTCCTAATTATTCATAATCGTTGTCGCGATACACTTGTTTTGTCTGTCACATAACGCAGCGCAGTCGAATTTGTCACGCCATTATTGTATACGAGCGGCCACATCCGCGTTTCAGTTTTGGGCGTGTCGGTGTACACTAGCTTAAGTTCTTTGCACGATATATAACCACATGTGCATTCCAATATTGGCTACAAACGTGTTTTGTTTTTGCATACGGCAGCACTAATGGTTTAGACGGCGTACATTTCCGTGTGCTGATTTTTGATACATAAGCAAAAATTCTATGACTTTTCTCAGTTAAAATATGTCCGTATACAAAGCCAGGTAATGTCCTTTATCTTTGCATGGATGTCGCGTCTAAATCAATGAAATCGTTCCCAAAATAAGTAACAACAGACAATCACACAAACATATACTTACTCATATGTTTTAGTATCATGAAAATCAGTGTGTTTTATTTGAAATGTTTTAGTTTTTTTTTACGTAATACACTGACAATCAAAAAAAAATGTTAGTGTAGTTTTTCATTAACAAAAAACCGTTTTGACAAATATCGACAAAAAATAAAAATCATATGGCGCCAACTCATTACACGACCTCATTATCATATAAGATAATTCAATGTCTTCGCTTTAAATGTCAATCGATTCCGGCAGCACATTCAATTTACTGCCAAGATTAAAATTGACCCTTTGCATTGGAATGTGGCTGCATACGGAGGACGATAACGATTTGCTGCAAGAGTCCTCGTAAATGATTGCTTCCAATAGAAGACTGGACAATATATAGAGACCGGTTAATAAATAGTACTGAGAATCTTAAGTTAACAAGATGTTTGTTTTTTGTTGATCACTTGCGACTTTGTCCTGCGGATTTTTTAGAGAAGAGGACATAACAAAAGGAATGGTTAATGCGCAATTCCACATATATACCTAACACAGGTATCGTAGATATTGTCTCAGATTAAAGACTGCGATATAATTTCGTTCTTAGTCAAGCAGTTTTGGATTGAAAAAATTTATAATTATGTATTTTTTCTCTGTGTCCATAGTAATGACAATTAGTGTTATACTTGTTAAAAATTGTCAGATATTAGGGCGGTTCACTCATGACGTGCTTAGCACTTAGCACATATTAGGGATGTGTCTTCCATTGTTACAAATTATAGTCCTAATATCTCATATATTGACAGTACGTATTATTTTAATAAATTCATAAGGTTGATTCTTCTAGATATGGCAGATATGATAGACTACTTTTCGGTATTTTTTTATTTAATGCAATAAAACTAAATCAATACGGATAACATTATAAAATGGGTATGTCTTTAGGTTCATGGTATACCGTTCAAAACACCAGATCCGTCCAGATACATTCCGCTTACATTTTCTACCAATCTCGAAATTATTCACTCGTTGCGATCAATCAATGACCTATTATTTTGCACAAAAATGAACTCAAATTCATTCCGAGATCTCTGTGAGTTACATGTTAGGGAGCCATTTGCATAAGCGGCGAGGGGTGTTGAGAGGCCTCAGGTTTACTAGCACGACGCATGGAAGCGCAAGTGTGATTTTTCATTATGCCATTAAACACTCCCTCTCCAACGCATTATGTGCTAAGCAGAAAGGGGGCTTTATCCCCTCCTGCCCGTACCGAGGGGTTATTACGAAATTGAAGCACCATGCAGTCCATCTGATGATAAGTGTTTACCAGCGCTGATGAATATCTGCAACTAACTCCACGTAGAACAGGCTTTATATCTGAAGTCAATCACCAATGCGTTGTTAACTCTTAGGAGTAAGGACATTGTTTTATATGTATGTAAGCTAGTCCGTATTCATGTCTTTACATCGAATCGCAAGAGATGCTTCATGCTAAAATTTGATGCAGCAGTGGTGCTCTCCGTACATGTACATATTCATAAATGTCTATGAGGATTAAGAACATTAGGTTATTAACATTTTAGTCCAAATAACAGCTATTTGATTTCAGACATACATAGTTAATGAATTGATTGTTGAAAGAGGCGCAGCGTTATCAGTGTGAACACGAAGGGTTACCGGTTCTATTCTCGGTCAGGTAAACGTCTGAATGATGAGTTAAGGTTTCAATTCATGGTTTGGTGTTTGGGAATGTATCTTTGGCTGTCCATGTTGTATCTTATGACACGAATATAAACTGAAAAGAGCACCGATATATAAACTAAACTAATTGAATTTGAATACTCTTGTGAGCCTATGAGAGTAGAAAGCGTTATTATAATATTATTATTATGATTACTAGTTACTGGTTCCACTCTATGAGGTCCCGTCAACGGCGCTGACAACCCTAGTTTCTATAGTTAATTGAGTGTGTGCAAATATCAATAATGAATAGTAAACCAGTACGCATTGGCGAGAAACCCAAGTGAGTTGGCCACTGATCTATGAAGTCACGCGGCCAAGTTATGCGTTTTGCACTTTCTCGGCCGTGCCGATATCGCGTTCTATTGTTGTTTTTACGGATAATATGTATACATATAAAAATCTATAGTATCTGTGATATATCTATCTGTAGGAATCATTAGAGACTGTTTGTTATAAATGACAATAATTGAAAGTTAATATTCTTATATTAAATTGACTAAAAGATTTAATGCCATATGTAAAGAGTAATAATATTTTAAGGCAATAAACGCATATGCATAACATAAACGGGGCAAAACGGATTAAAAATCAATTGGAAAAAAAATTACGTCTTTTACACGACACAGATACATTCACTCAAAGTGAGCAAAAAATAATAGTAAAAATTAGGATGACAATGGCGCTAACGAAATCAAGTCACAGTTACTCTTTATATTATTTTTAATTCGTAGTCATTTATACATTAATAATTTTTGTTTAAGACCGAAATATTGCAAAAAAAAAATATTGTTTTCAGAGTCAGTACTACATTTTATAGAATGATTTGAGTTAACCAATCTCCTTAACCAACAAGACTATACTTAAATAATGCAAACATATGGAACGACGTTTCTCATACAGTGCTCTGTTGCTCAAGTTATTGTTAACACTAAGCAACACGTTTTTGTTTTGCAAATAAATCGTAAATATTTCAATAAACCGCTATGTTGTGCGTGTCGAAGTTATTATATATCGCCTGATCCTGTTCGTTTCAATGTACATGAAAACATGAATGTATCAAACAGATTGAAACTATGCAGAGCGCGTATGGTCTGAATAGTAGCATTACTTTTGTATATATGAAATACTTTACACACTCGACATAGACACATACTTACGAAAGCACATAATACAGCGTTATTCCGTTTGCCGTCATGCCATTCGAGTCTTTTGCCCCAAAGCACTCCAATAGATGTGTTTCATATTAAGTATATTTTGATCACATTAAAAGAAAACAATTTGTGTTCAAGGATAACATGTGATCGATTGCTCCGACAGATATTCGGACTTTCTTCGCCAACCAATAAGTCTTTGAATGTACGCCTTCATAAATAATTCATGTGCTTATAGACAAACAAAGCCGGTGAAGCTATAAAATTCAAATATTTTGTACGCCGCTGATACTCATCTACAGTATTCTACAGTGTCTACGTCCGGAAATCCCGCACGGCGCGTTTACATAAACAAAGGCTGGAAGATGAATGCTCTCAAAATGCATGCAGCGATTGTTTTTGATTATGTAGACAGATATGTGCCATGTGGCAACGTCGCTCGTCAAGCCACGTGGAGCACAAATGCGCCACAGGATTTTACAAGCATTCCCGATCCCTTCATGATGTTTGAGAAAAAAGTAATAATCGTAGCTTTAAAACGAAAATTAACACGCCAAATAAATTTGCTGTGTTTCAGTACAGATTATGTGAAATAGACATTTTTTTCACGGGATAAATTCATAGGGAGAAAGAGGGAAGATATTCGTTAATACAAGAAAATCCTGGGATTTGTTATTAAGGTAATGCTTTGTAAAAAGCGATTTATAAAATGAGCGATCACTTTTAATGATAAAACATGTGTTCTCCACGTCCTTTGCCATTAATTTTAATAATTATTTATATAACATTGAGAATATGTGTATGTCTTGGAGTTTCTTTCGTCGCCTCATCTCCTACACGATGTAGGTTCTTTACGTTTCGGTGATAGTTTATTGACGTTCAAAAACAATTCTGTAAAAAAATGTTTAAAACAATGCTGTAAAAATTTGTTACCAATAAAAAACTGTTAATTTTGATACAATATTTGTTTGACATATCAGTCAGTAATCTAAATAGTTTGTTCACCAATAAGTCGTTACTGTTTATAAGTAATCTTGTTACTAATTACATAAATGTAAACTAGTAATGTAAGCTTTAATAACGACATGAAATAATGAGTTTACATCGACGACTGTAAATATGTTTTAAAATTAACTTAATTATCCTTATGTTTCATTACATTACACTTTACAAGGAAATTATAATATAAGGGGCAATCGAAATAGGTACTATTGATCTTTTGTAAAACTAGAAACTGGATTTGAAAAATGGATAGATCTTTCAATGATATAACTATTTCAGTACCCCCATATGACCGTTGTTACAAGTAGATTTTCTTGGGAGCTTAGTCATCCAGTGATTATGATACATGCGCGTTTAAGCTTATATAGGTTTATTATTGATAATAGGCTCATCTTGTCTCGTGCCTCTAGCATCCAACCAGCATCTTTAGTCCTTGATATTGCGCATTGTGGCTTGAAAGCGTCTTTCATAACGAGGTTTATACTCACAGCATTAGGCTATGTGTGTTAGTGTTCCTTTTGGGATTAATTCCTTGGTTGCCTCCTCGGGTGTATTTTCATAAAATGGAGTGAAATAAAGTATAGAATCTGTCTGAAGTTGGATAACAAGTGATCTCTTTAGGAAGTAAATATATATGAATTATAGTCAAACCATATTTGTGCTTCCAAATCTATAGTAAAAGAGGAGTGCTATGTCGCAAACAGGATATGCAATAATAATAATGATAACAAACATAAGCAGGGAGACATCAGGGCGTCGCCCCTTCGCTAACAAGATTTTACTGTAACACTCGTTGCGGCGAAGGGAATAGTCGACGCTAAATCAATTTAATCCGCCGCCAGGGATTCGATGTCCGGTATCGTCATACAGAATATTGCTATTCTCAGTTCAATTAGGGAAATATCCGGATAACGTATACTAATATAATGTTATAAAAAATACTACGTATTTTATGAAACTGATTACATTGTGAATCTTCGGTAACACGGATTAATTGCAAGAAAGAGATCGAAATAATTCCTTAATATGCTACACTCGAATCGAAGTTAGTGGAAAACTAGGTTGTGTGCACGCAACTGACAGTCTGCTTTTACGGCCAGACGATTAGTTTAAAGGGTCATAAACTCTAGTTCAGTAGCGTTCAAAGCCCCGAGAGTTGTGAGTCGAGTGTCGTGTGGGAGATCATTATCAGGCGGTATTACGTGAACGCGTCGCGATGCGCTGCGATAAAGCACGGCGAATGATTTTTGGGACCCACTTTGTCTACCTGCGCCCACTTTAGTACACTATACAAATTCTTGGGCCTCTAAAGAATATGGAATGGTTTGTCAAACATTTGATTGTTGGCGTGATATCGACATTCAGTAAAATCCATTTAAACCAACATGTTTCCACAATACGACTTTAAAAGGGTCATTATTTTGTTAAATCGTTACTTCGTATTCTAATTGAGGCATAAAATGATCATTCGGCTACAATTTTCCTTTTACAATTTACGAGGACTGTTGCGGGTAACAAATAAAATAAAAGCTCGTATCTAATCAAAACTCGTCTTTGCGTATCCCTGCTTTAAGAGTGCCAAATGCATGTAAGAATACGACTATTTTACGGTTTTTACATACTAACATTGTTATAATATTGGTAACTTTCTAATCTCTAAATATGTATTATAAAACAAAGTACCCCCTTTGCGTCTGTGTGTCTGTTCGTGATAAACACAAAAAGTACTAGGCGGATTTTCTCACAGTTTTCAACAGGTAGAGTGATTTTTTTTGTTTTTGTGCATAATGACTTAGGTTTTTTCTTTTAGTTAATATTTTTTCTTCGAGATTGGACAAATTAGGTACGTAGTAGGAAATTCATTAGTATAGAAAGTACTAATATACCCTGTGCCTTGGACACATAGAAGAACAGAACCACCCAGAAACCGTACAGAGACGTTCATAGTTGTATGTTAAGCCGAGAATTGAACCCGGAACACTGCGTGGGAGACCGATATAGTAGCATTGCGCAAAGCGGGTCGTCCACGACTGGAGGCTACCAATAAAACATGTATATTCTCGGCTGAACCATCTCGCCCTTATGGCGTACTCATGAGTTCATGATGATTCATCCCGTGGTTTACGACCGCGTTAATTATTTCACAGTACGTTACCTCATTAGCTTTGTTAATCGTTAAATTATGAACAATGGTGCTTTTGCTGCGTGGGCGCAGATTCACAAAGCAATCAGTGTGACCTCACGGCCGTTATCATTCGCTGGATTAATTAGCATTTATTTATGAGGAATGTGGAGTACTTATATGTTAAATACATATATATGCCTTCTGCTACAACGGTTCATTGTGTTAGTATATATGTACTGGTGACATAGAATAATGTTTATATTAACAGTGTGGCAATTGAAAATAATGTATATGTACAAATGAGTATATAATAAATACTCGTACTAGATAAGTATTTTAGGTGGTGGAACCATAGTACGAATGGGGACGTACTACCGCCGCTCGGTGTGGTTCCTGGTCTACTTACAAGCGAGGTGACCATCTCAGTACTCAGGAGTAGCAACGCACTTATGATAGATTTCAGGCGGTACTTTAATACCACACCTATTAATATATTATTATTAACCCGGGTATTTCCCGACATGGTTTTCATGTTTATGTCGTGCGATATTATCAAAACACCTATAAAATTAGCTAATTTATTATTTGTGTTTATTAGTACTTTATATCCTTTATTCATTAAGTCATGACGTTACACATCGGTAACACAACGGTGAAATATTATAATTATAACAATACATACATACAAGAAAAAAATTAATAACTAACGCTAGACTAACATATTCTCTAGTGGCTAGTGACACAGACTTGAGTCGGAGGTAATGGGTTCGATTCCCAGTCCGATCAAATTTGTGTAACGTGCGCGAGATTGATCTGTCTAGAAGTGAAATGGTCTATTTAAAAATATGTGGTTACAAATATTTCAAGACAGATTTTACCTGGTTTGGGATCAGTTGATGGTGTGCCGCTTTTTTCCAAGGTTTCCACGGTTATTCATGCAATTGCGAACCGCCTATCCGATTGAATTTCCCATCGGGTACGGTAGTATTCTATCTCCTTACTGGTTTACGTTTTAATAACGTTGATTTATGTGTTATATTTATAAACAGTAGCCTAAATACAATACTCCATACTATAAACTAAAATATGAGGAACTTTTATAAGCAAAGATTTATTTTGGCTTTAAAATATGAGATTTAATCTCGACAAAGGATTGTTCAGAATCTTCACTTAGTGCTCACCTACATTATGTAAGAAACTCTTGCGCAAAAGTTATGCTTTTAGATACAGCGGATTAAACCGTTCGTTATCGCTTAGTCAGATACTTGAATGGCCGTTTTACGACGCAGTGGATTTAAGAGCTTTAAATAACACACTGATACAAATTATGTAAGCTTAAACTGAATGACTGGGATTGTACTGAATAGGTTTGTACTTTTTGTACTGGAATAAATTTCACAAACATTCGTTGCTATTCGAAGTTCGTTTCGTAGATTTTTCAGCCTTGATTTATCTGTTTCATGGGTTTCATGGTATCATAAAAGATCCAGACGTAAATAATAGCATTCGTTTTTAGTTTCTGTGAGATCGGAGAAAAATTTGTCTTATGCCGTCTTCATATTTATGAGGTAAGAATTCATTTTAATGCAATATTGGTAAAATATATTGTTTTTAAGTCCGCGCTTCAAACTGCTATTACTCTGCAAATTATCACGTCGAATCTGATAAGACTCTTCTACCAAAGTACACGAGTATGTAAACTCATATTCCAAATGTGACTGTTGACTTTTTACTAAGATTCTGTGAATTACTATAATTTAATGCTGTGGGTGAGTTTGTCGCTTTTGAATCATACTTTGAGTAGGTATCTACTGAATGTACTTTATGTGACTCACGCGCGTGTCATCTCCGATTCCATGTCCTTTTTCATATATTCAAATTTAAGATAATAACTACTTGTTTTTACTGAATAAGTAAATGGCTCGAATGAAAACATTACGCTGCCGTCACTCCAAGGGCTTCTGCCCGTTCTTTCGATATATTTGAGTAGCTTCTTCAGCTTGCCATTTCAGAGCGATGGCAATGTTTTAATTGTCATCCGAATTTCGTCCTTCCGGACCTTATAAGGGGCACTTAATCATATAAATAGGTCTCTCCACAGAAATTTTGAACGGCATTTAGCTTATAAAATACTTTAAGTTTTCTAACTTTATTTCTCTCCTTAAAAGCTCTTAAGTTCTACAGTTAAGTTCTACACTAAGTTCCTAGGATAAAAACCATAACATCCTGTTCTACAAGAAGATAATGTATCGATCTAGCATATTTATCAGTATTCTAAACGGCTAATTCTTTTTGGTTTAAATTTCCACTTTAATAATAATAGCATGATATGACCAAAACTTTGGAATAGTAGAGGTATGAAGTTGGAGTGAGGTGGATTACCTAACGTTATTACAAATTGCAAGGTGCGTAAGCTATGTATTTAGACAGTAATTGCTTGTTTAGGATATGGCGTTGAATCGCGGCGACGGTAAACGCAAATGAAGGTAAACAGGTTAGGAAATACCTAGATTAGACTGGACGCAAGGTTATTAAACCCTTGTCTCCTGTCACTGGCCTGCCGTGGCCCTGCGACTTCTTGATGGCAATTATCTTACTTTTTTCAAAGAGATTAACTATTTAATTATTTCCTTTTAGAGTTGCAGTGTTGTTTATGAAATTGACATATTTGAAATAAATACTAAGTCTTAAAAATAATACAATAAAACAGCGGTAAGTGAGGATTGTTAGAACTCATAATATTTTTTGTGAAAATTATGAAGAGCTCTCATAGTTCATTTCTTCTTCATAGTTAATTTTTACTATACATATGATTACATAATGAGATTTGCGCATTGAATTCGAACGTGGACCACTAATCCTGGCGACCGAAATCCTTATTACTGAACTATATTATGATTCTTTAATTATAACATAAGGGCGCGATATCTCCTTGAATACATTGCCACTTATCAAACGGATAACGAGCAGACCAGGCTGTACGAAGTCCGAGAAGTCGAGTTTTTATCCGTACTTGTTGATTTACAAATTAACCTAAATGAAAACAAATTGTCGCACAATATCTTGTTCGAAAGTACCAGCAACAATGTTAGGTTTAAAAACGTGTTGACTCAAATAATTTAAAATATCCAAACAATACCAAGTATTTCATCGAAAGCCGATGTTTAAGTAACGGTTTCATTGTGCGATGTCTGTTTACACTTAACACCAACATGCGCTGGTACAATTAACTTTGATTCACTCCGTGTTATATCTTCCAACTAACGCGCTATCCTACCTAATTAGTACGGCCACGTTAAAGTGCTGCCACGAGGTACCGTATATCGGAATTTGATTCTAATATTTATGCTCTATGAATTATGTCTATTTGTTTAATATGTTTGTAAGATCTATTTCCGTTGTACAGTTTAGTTGTAATTAATCTGATTAGACCGCGAAGCTAGAACATTTGCGCGCCTTACGTTGGTTGCTAATAAATTGAGGTTTGTTGATGTAAAACATCTTTTAGCACATCGGGGGTAAGACCGACTCACTTAGCGTGGTGGCAAATGGCATGACGCACTGTTATACCGTTATGCTGCTTTCACGGACCGTTCTGTACTTACTCTTTGTTTATTTGTGTTGTATGTTTGTACTATTTTAATTGGGTATTTGTTTTGCTTTCATGTCAACCGTGATTTCAGTGTCGGCCACACTTTTGTCATTTTATGTTCCATGTTGAAAGATTAACTTAAGGATTTCTACGAATGTTTCAAGTAATGGAAGTCGGCAAGGGCTTTATATGTGCATTTACAAGTTGTTTAGTCCTGCTTTTGTAAATATGTAAATAGAGTAGCAATTAATAGTTACTGTTTGGTGGTTTACGCTCGGCTCATATTAGGCATCTGTATACTAGGGAACCCCGAATATGTGTGACGTATCATATGAAATAAACTTGTGCTACAATCATGTGCTATACGTGGGAGAACTCTAGTTCCACCGGGGAGGTACCACCGCCGCCCTCATATTTCGCTGTAAAGCATTACATTTGTTTCGATTGGAGAGGTGCGGTAGCCGGCTATACTTTGAAACGAGGCGACTATCTTAGTCCACAGGAGTAGCAAAGTAACTATGTTTGAGCTCAAACAGGATTTTTGTCTTGTTTGTACGTGGATGTCTATGGGCTGCAACTACTTAACGTCATGTGGTTTACATTCACACATAAAAACACCCGCCTTCTTTTATTGTTTATGTAGAGATACAAGAAGAACAAATTATTGTTTATTCCTTGCTACAAGTAGAAAGTAGGTTCGTGTTTCAATTTCGTTAAAACTTTCTCGCGCTTTACCCCTTTTTAATTACATTTTGATATGCCAAATTTCAAAGTAACTTTCTAATGAGCGTTTTATAACAGATGTTATAAGGTTCCCAAAATTTATGTTACCGTTGAAGATTAAGTTGGTGGAGGATCGTCTTACATTATATGTGCCTTAGTTCCGTGCTTATTTTTTTCTTTATCCACAAAATATATTAATCCAATACTAAATTCCAAATAGTGCTATAGAAATAAAACAATTGAATTCTAAAACATTGATTGAAAAGGTGGTAGAGCCGTTAGAGCTCGCCCGGCGCGGCACCATGGCCACCTTCATAACCCGCCGTAAAGCGACATGTTCATCATGTATTGTGTCCACTGCTGGACATAGGCCTCCCCCAGGTGCCTTTGACCGATTCTATGTCCTCTGCATCCAGCGATTAACCGCTATTCTTATCAGGTCGTCGGTCCACTTGGTAGGAGAACCCAATGTGCTCCTTTTGCCTAGACATGGTCGCCAGTCGAGGACCTTTCTACCTCATCGGTTATCCATCTTAACTTTTATTCCTTTACGGATCTCGTCATTACTAACTTTGTCACGTAGCGAAATACCAAGCATAGGTCTCTCCATAGCACGCTCAATGACTCTGAGCTTCCGGATAAGCCCTAAATTATACGACCACCTCTTGGCCCCGTAGGTCACCACTTCAAAGATAATACAAAGTAATTTAATATTTTTTAAGATTTGTATTTTATTTAATAAATATTTAAAGTTTAATCTTTAAAGTGCCGTACCCTGTTGAATGCTATGAGAAGTGAGTAGATTTTTTTTATTTGAATTTATTTAGTCAATTGATTACTTAAAGTAATCTTTAAAGTATCTAAATAATTAATGCTCTTAAAAGTTCTAACTCATTTATCTCATGGAGTAATTTGCGTCATGTTTCGTGAAGTTTCATTATGCAAACGTATGAAGCATACTGTTGTCGCTCTCAAGAAAAATAGGGTAGTTGCGCTAAAAATAAGGTAGTTTGGAAAAAAAAGTTGTCATCGAATCGGACGACATCACCTGATCGCCCC
>DWON01007243.1:0-13111 GCA_018251015.1 Phocides pigmalion okeechobee
ACATGAAGAACATGTTGCTTTACAGCGGGTTATGAGGGTAGTGGTGGTACCGCCCTGGGCGAGCTCTAACGGCTCTACCACCTTAAATAAATTCATTCATAAATTCATAAAACCGCGACCGTTTTCTACTGGAAAAAACCTACCACATTGTAACAAAACAGATTTTAATTAAAATAATGAAAATTCTAAAATCAATATAATAAAAGCCTATCCTAAAACAAACTGCCTAACCTAAAAGGAGTCCGTGCTTATGCGCCGGGGTGCCAAGAACGCTAGCCGCATTCCCGCGTTGAATAGCAATCGCAATTCTCAGCGCAATTTTAAACAGATGAAAGAATTAAACATTCAATAATAATTTTGTTAAAACCCAAATGATATGGATTATTTGGATTGTATAATATTTAACGAAAACAAAAGTTACGGTAAAGGTTAGGTACGGTATAGACCAACATCCTATCAACAACCTTTTAACAAATACCAGTCCAATTACGCGCTTGAAATTGGTAAAAGCTTCAAATGGAATTACAAAGGATAACAAAGGAGCAATTAAATTTCAAATTGGCGAAACAAAAACTATTAGCGATGAGGGTTGTTTTGGTTACCCTTTGACTTCATCTAGAGAACAAAAAGTTGCGGCGGAACTTCTTAATGAGCATTTTTATTGCTTCCAAACCTCTTATTAGGTCATAAAAAGCCTTTAAAGGCTTGTATAAAATCTCTCAGTGCACTGATTTTTTGCTGAAGGCAAAGGGATTAATTCAAGACGAGCATAAACTGCATTGGTCCTATTTATATTTACTTCAACTATAAATAATTCTGGGGTATGCATAAAAATGTCGAAAATGACATATTATGGTGATTTAGGTAATTAAAACTTAAAGAATCAACAAAGACTTCAATCCGGTGGAGCATGGTGACAAGAACGCTGGCTGCATTCCCGCGCTGAACAGTAAGTGTAATGTCTCGCGACATAAGAACCAGCCTTCTTGTCCCTCTGTTTTGATATTATGATTATCTATGCATTTAAATATAATGTGGAGATTATCAACAACGTCACAACTTTAATCGATCCATTGCTATGCCATTTCTGGGCAAAACTCTCGTCTCAGAATGAGAAGAATGAAGCCACAGGCTACCACGCTGGTATTGCAGATTGGTAGACTTTACGCAACTTTTCCAACCTTACGGAGAATTCTCAAACATATAAGTTCTTTACGATGATTTCCTCAACCGTTAAAGAAAATAAAGATTTTAAACACCTAAATAATTTTGAAACATCATGTACGTGATAAGGATTCCAGCCGTACACTCCTCATTTTCAATAAGAATAAGGCATCTATTACTGATGTCCCTCATGTTTGACAGTCTTAACATCGCCTTCGCCAGAGTTGGACTGTCACTGTTGTATACTTACGTGACATTAGAGGGTAGAGCTTCACGTAAGAAGGGCATACTGTCACTGGTAACACTATACTTCTTGTCCCGGCACTCGAAGAGACAGAGAGGCTCGCAAGGTTTCTGGTCCTCGGATCTGAAGGCTGAATACACTGACATCGTTTTTTGTAATAAAGTATGTGTGTTTTAAAAATTTGTTACTGTGGATTATTCTCTCGTAAGGATATTCTAAGATAGACATATACCAGCGGACTTTTTTGTAGATCTATTTCATCATTGTAAATAAATATATTTAATGTATCATGCAATCATCAATCGTATATATCAAACATACGTATAGTTTTCATAAGATTTAACCATCATTTGCAATGTAAGCGTACAAAACATACACTTAATGCAATTCTTTAAAATTCTCAGTTTTTGTATTAAAATGTAAACGCATTCTACATACAGATCTCCATCTTGAATCACTCTATCTATAATGAAGACCGCATTAAAATACGTTGCGTAATTCAAAAGATCTAAGCATAGAGACGGCAAGAACCGACTTCGTTTTATACTATGTAAAATTTATACTCATAACCTTACTCTTGAATGATTCTGTCTTTTGATGAAGACCGCATAAAAATCTGTTGTATAGTTTGAAAGATCTAATTGTACTAACCGCGGGAAATAATTTTGTTTTGTTGTTAAAACTATGTTGAGATACTACCATTAGTATCATTACACAAAACTCACTACAAATGACAAATATTTTTACCGCTGCCATTTTTCTTTGTCCGACCCGTATAATCCTCAGAGAGAATCCCAATGAGGAAGAATTCGTAAATTCCTCCTCTCAATACTATAAATATTTGATATAATAATGAGACGCTTATTTTGGAATAATAAATGTAGCAAAAATGTTTTATTGGAAAAACGGGCACTTTGTAAAATATTTGCAAATTGATTTTAACCTTCATAGGTAGAACTGTAGTTTGAACGGGGAGGTACGAACGCCGTGCTTATAATATGCTGTGATGCAGCTCTCGTAGTTTGCTTAAAGAAGGGTAGTTAGAGAATTGCCGATAATGTCAATCCTTGAAAGTAGGAACTTATCTACGAGTATGTACGAATTGATATGATTTTAAAATATTATTATTATGTAATTTATACATTTTATGTACCGGATACTTACAATTAATAGAAATATTGGCAATCCAAAATCGTAAATCGCTAGTACCCGGTGCATAGTATTTAATTATAAATATAGGAGTTCAGATAGGAATCTTGATCATAATACATGTAGAAGTTCGTGAGCTTCAACAACCATTTAATATAATCACTTTCATGCTCATTTTCTACTCTTTTAATATAAAATTGTAGGTACCTAAAATATTATGTTCTCTAGTGCCTAATTGGTCTCGCTCAAATAGGGTTGTAAAAATAAACTCGGAAAAATTGAGATAACGAATACGTAAACCAACTCCATTTATAAAGTGCGCAGAACCTTAATTAATATCGAATTGAAAGATAAAATCCTTTTTCAGCTTTTCCGCCATCCAAACAAATATGAAATATTAAAATAGTAACTGATAGTTGTGCATGGAATATATAATATGAGGAAAAATATTTCACGGGGTCTTTATTAACGTAATAATATCCAAAACAACAGACGTTGTGTCTGTTTAAATTTTGTCAGAAGTTGGTCAGTTGATTGTCCCTTTGTACGTTTGTTCGTTCGTCCGCTCGTCTACTTGTCCGTTCGTCCGATGGTCCGTTTGTACGTTTGTCCGTTTGGCTGTTCGTCCGATCGTCACTTTGTCTGATTGTCCATTTGTCCGTTCGTCCGTCCGTCCGCTCGTCCGTTTGTCTGATTGTTCGATTTGTACACGCTAATAATGTCCACATAACATTTAGTCTTCAGTTCATTTCAATTAGTCCAAAAATAAAAAATAAAATATGTCAATTTAAAAGTTGCAGATATGCGTACACGAGATCTTGTGTAAATGTGTAAATGCAAAAAAATTAAGCCCACGTAAACGAAGTCGCGGGCAGATACAATTTCGTAAGGTTTCCGTCGAGAAATGCTTGGAATTTTCTAAGAAATTTTCTTTTCGCAGCAGTGAAATCCGCTTAGAACTCTCCTGCTTCAACTTTGTCATCACATTTTTACATTACAAAGTTTTTAATAGAAAACACGTATTTTTAGTGTACTTTTTAACATCGTTTCGTTTCTATTAAGGAAAAACCTTTTGGAGGTATGCTGATGTAAAAATCTTTGTAATATAGAAGAGTAAGGTAACCAGGTTCAGAGTATCAACGCAACTTTGCTGATAGACTCTTTATCTCTAAATATTATAAAACAATATCCTCCGTCGCGTCTGTCTGTCTATTCATGAAAAACTCAAAAAGTACTGAGCGGACTTTATTATAGTTTTTCCGGCATTGAGTGTCGCCAACAACTGAACCTCTCCAACCGAAACAAGAGATGGTAGAATATGGCGGCGGTAGTACTTTCCCGGTCAACCTGATAACGACTACAATTGAACTATATACGTATTTACTACTTTAATGTTGAAAAAATGTCAGTTAAATACATAATTAACAGTAAATTCGCGATTTAACTTAATTAGCAAAGTGGGACCGTAACGAACTTGTCTAATTTTATTTATACTTAATTAAAGGGTTAATGCCTTTGGGCAAAGATGGCTGAATTCGGGAAATAAATTACAGATTTACTTCTAAAATGAGTAATATAAATTTATACAATTTATTATTCAAATGTGTAACGTCTAGTTGCACAAGAATATTTAAAAAAAATGGTCACAATTCTCAACTTCAAGAAAGAAGATAAATTTAAGTTAGCACAAACATGGAATCCAGTGATTAATTTATGTAAATCAGAAATAGTGCAAAGTTCAGTGTGTAAAGAGAGAGTGTGTGCACGCACGCACGAGTACAATAATCAGAGACAAATAATATTGTAACAGCAACATTTTTTTCTGCTTTTTTTTCTGTTACAGATCAAGGTACTTACCATGTTTATTGTTATTATTTTCTAATTTTCTTTTATTGTTATTTTTTTTCCAAATGGTTTTATGTAGGGTTTAAAAATGTAACTAGTAATAAGTCAGTCGGTTGATGATGGGGTGAGTCCTCAACTGCCGTAACTCCCGCATAACATCTTAGGGAGGAGGGGGTAACTGAAAGACAGCGCTGCGTGGGATCATGGTTCCGTGGTATTGCCCCATTTAGTTTAAGTTATTTTTTTATTTTGTAATGATTGTAAAGTTTAAGTTGGCAATAAATACATTTATTATTATTATTATTATTTAAAGATACAGTTAGTGATGTGTCATGATATGAAACACAAAAAAGATAAAATGAATTAGACGTAGGGCAGATAGACTACTCTGTCACTAGCATCTGACAACAATTTCCGCCGCTACCGCAGTTTAAACGTGACCAATAGATATATAACTAGGTTCGAAATATAGATATCATTCCTTATAAAATTCTAAGCTTTTAATCATTTCAATATTAATCGTGGTCGACGCCACTATAAATATAATCTGAGATAATTTTAGGTCTGTACATATCACTATTATTTTAACTTTTAGGGCTATGATAGGCATATGTATACAAACAATATAATCTTTATAATGCCAAAACTTTTCAGTACTAAACTCTAAAAATGTATGTTGCCTCAAATTCATATCTCGAAGTAGAATCCCAGAGGTCTCGAATGACACTTCCAGTACTTTTCAATCTATCTCCACTTGTTCACTTACCTCTAAAATTACTCAAACAGGGCAAATCTTCAAATTCGCAAATCCGTATGGACGACTCTGTAATCATCAGCAAATATTATTTTAGAGCAAAATAAAAATAAATTACGTTTAAAAGAATGATCATTTTCTAATTTTTTGAAGTAAATAGTCAATAAGGCCATCTAAATATGTCTTATTTAAATAACCTTTTGTCAGTTAAAGTGCACATAGCCCCTGGCTTATGTATGCTGGAGATTTAGATGGGTGACCACTGGTGGTAAAAATTTTGTGCTTTTTTCGTTCGGAAATAATTAAGATGATGTATCGATAGATGGCCGATATTGAACCTTGTCGGAGATGTGGACTTCTAATCGTACATCACTCGATCAATAACCAAAGTAATAGTTTACTATATTTATATTACCAATTGTTCAATCAAAACTCAACCACAACAAATTTACATAAAACTTACCCCGCGGGTATTTATACGGTATACACCCACAGTAGGATAAATAGTTCTGCATTCGACATTCAGTTTTACACGTCTCGTAACTGTATCTGTCTGTGTGTTCAAGAGAAGTCTCGTCGTGAAACCAGCAATCCCGTTTCAGGGGGTCTACACTTCTAATGTCGTTTTCACATTGGAAGACCTTTGGTTCGACCTTGACGTCTAAGGACTCCCCGATGCTCACGTATTTGTATAGGACCGTTGTCTCTGGATAATCGTTAGGGTCTGATAAAAGGATCTGGAAAATGTTTTCGTATAGTTTGGTGGCAAAACTTTTTTGTTAAATATAGATGTATATCGTGTGTTCACTATTTTTTTGTGAGAAGAAGAAAAGAGTAAACGATCATGCAATGTACCTAATGCTAAGTAGGCGCTGCAGCCCATGGACGTATTTGATGGCTTTAAGTGCCCTATTGGTTAAGGTTGACCGAAAAAAAACCAACGGAAATAAAACTCTCAGTACTCCTTTTAAATCTTTCATTAATACAATGAAAACGAAATAATATAACATTATAAAGGACAGGTTTTGATAGTTGGTACAACTACACTTCAACTGGGGAGGAGCACTCCGCCCTTATAATCCGCCGCTTGTTTCGATTGTTGAAGTACGGTCGCCGCCTAAATTTAGACGAGAGGCGATCATATTAGTCCTCAAGAATTTTAACACATCAAGAAACGACCTCGGACAGGACAACAGCCTCATTTGAAGTTATATTTTGAAGTTCATTGGCTGGATAGACCACTTAATATCATGTAGCCTATATGCTTGTTTATTGATCTTCTCGTCGTTCTTCAAGTCGTTGCTTCGTCGAATAAAAATTATGTTACCTTTAAGAATTAAGTTAAGGTATTACCTTTGCACCATAATATGGTACCGAAGACCAGCTTGGATAGTCCTCGGGTTCCACATCAAACACTACACTTAGACCCGAACCTCTGGAATATTAAGAAAAGTAGGTAAGTAAGAAAAGTTAGAACTACCCAACAACCGCTACCCTCATAAACCGTTATAAAACAATTCTTATTTTGTGGTTGGAGAGGTGTGGTTACCGGCAACGGTTAGGAAGCTATCTCAGTCCTCGGGAATAGCAACACATGTATGTACAACGTCAGGCAGGACTTTTCTTGTTTAAGATTGGACGTAGATGTTCATGGGCTACAGAGACCATTTAACATCAAATGATCTGCACGTTCGATTGCTACTTTTCCAAAAAAATCTTCATCAAACCATTATCATAATTAGTCGAACCCTTTATTTGACTTTAAAGGTACCGTCGCCATTCTTATATTTCAGTAACAAACGCTGCTATATTCTGATTTGAAGTTAAGAAAGACAACATAAATGAGACATTCTAACTTAATTCTGAAGAATTCACTTTTGATAACTGGTAGAACTTAGATTTCCCCGGAGATATATCACCAGCGCATTCATAATCAGCAGTGAAACCATTCTTGTTTTAGTTGGAACGGTGTGGTTGTCAACTAAACTTACAAGTGAGTCAACCACTTCAATCCTGAAGAATGGCAGACGTACAGTCTTCAATAAGATCTATTAAGTTAGGAAAAAATATCAGTGACTGACGTCAGGAAAAAATTCAGCAATAGTCAGAATTTTTGTCTCTTTCTTTGTGCCTTTATACGCGCTAATCTCAGAAACAGCGCAATCAATCTAACTATTGATGCAGTTTTTCCTAATGTATTGCAATTAACTTCACTTGTCATTTCGTGTACGTCTCATTATAATTACTTTATAAACAAAAAAGTTATGTCAATTTAAAAGTTACAAGTACAAATACATGAGAATTATACATATTTACAAGAGAATACATTATTACTATTAAAAAATTTAAGCCCACGCAAATGCAGTCGTGGGCAGCGGCTAGTAATTAAATAAAACAAACAATCTCCACCCATATTTTCATTCCATTTGTATCAAAACTGAGTATTGTTAAAATCTTTTAGTAATCCATTATAAACATCTATTTTATTTGCTTACTTTAACTCGAGGGCATACTCAGAAAAAACACTGTTTACAAACGAGAATGAAATTAAAAATAGCACAAAAACTTAAGAGAATTTATCAATAACATTTATTTAAGATTCCGAGCACTTTACAAAGAGTTTTATCATTTTTATTTGACACCGCTTCCCACGCAAGACGTTGCAAAACAATTCAATCCATTAATTGATACTAATATCTATCAATTTAGTTAGCTGCAAATAGAGATTTTTATATAACAGCAGAAGAAGCAAATAGGAATGCCGCATACTAAACGTTATGAACACAAAAAATCCATTGAGAAGTTGGTCCGATTAGCGACAGTGTATGTCACGGCTACATGTATGTTACTAACTCTATGTACACAGGAGTCGTACATATGGTCGCTCAAACGCTTAACAAATCCAAATGATTTTAAGCGTTCTAACATAGTCCTAAGTAGCATCAGGACGATTGAACGTTTGAAAAAAGAAATCCCCCTCCTTCTACGTGAGTTGTAAACACATTTAACAATGTTGTACATTCACATATAACTTCAAACAGGACTTATGTCTTAAGGTCGTTAGTAATTGCGTTATAACTACTGAAGAATGAGTCGTATCGCTTCTATACATAGCCGAAATACCGCACTTCTATACCGGAATACATTGCTTTATGGCGGATTATGAGGGCTCAGGCCAAGTTGGACTATAGTTCCGCACCTATCATCCTTGCCTTAGCTTATATGTTTGTATATATATAAAAGAGATTATTCATATACATAAATAATGTTTAATATAGAAAGACTTTTCATATATATAAAATATACATTATTTTTCTTTTATATATAGGAACGTGAAACTGACTCACATATGAACTGACCCACGCACAGCCAAAACCTAGTGAACCTAAAATCTGAAATTTTGCAGTTAGGTCTTATAAAGGAAAAGTGAGAACTAAGAAAGGTTTTTTGTAAATTTTACTCCTAAGTGTTAAAATAGGGGTGAAAATATCCAAATCAATTGGAGCAAAGCCACGAGCAAAATATAGTAAATACGTGAATACACGTCAACACGCAACTCTCCTTTCAGACTTTGCCGTAGTCTATTAATAAATAAGTGAGACGGTTAGTGTTTCCAAAGATTTAAATAGATAATGAAAATGTAATTACGTCATTATTGTCTCGGTTTTCGTCTTTGACTAGCCCAGTATTGGCTTAGCTTTTTATTTTTCGTTTATTTGTTTTAAAAATTTCATTAAACGCTTAATGCATTTTTTTAATAAACCTATAAAAGGAAAAAAAGAGACCAACCTATTTTGTTTAAAATCCCATTAAAATATAGTTATATTCTCTTTAACACAAATGCATACTTTATTTAATCAATATATTAACTCAATCAACCGTAGCGAACGGGGCATTCAAAGCCGATAAAATGATTTTATATTGTATACTTGACATTATTAGTGTATGTAAACATCTTACAACGAAATAAAATGTTTGAATTTGACTCACAACCCACATAAGAAATCTATATATTGTGGTTTCCGTGGACAGGTACAAGATGAGAACGCAAAACCACACCCAGATCAGAAATATTATTATTGTTTAGATATTTATTTATTTTATTATATCTCGCGCAGAGAATTGCGATTGCTATTCAACGCGGGAATGCAACTAGTGTTTTTGGAACCATGCCGCATTGGTACGGACTCCCTTTAGATTGTTTAGATTAGGCTTTTATTACAATTAGTTTTAGATTTTAAATATTTTAATATTTGCATATCGGAAATGAAACTCCTTACCTTTTACGATTTGGTCCGGTTGGTGACGTATGACATTCCTGCAGCTACCAGAAGTAGCGACTACAATAGTACTACGTTAACACCTGAGAGGACTAAATGCAGGCTTACGAGATCTGGAGCTGTGATTCTGGTAGGTTAAACCCTTCCAATATTGCGACCCCGGTATGGAATCCAACATGAGTGGTTCCACACTGGCGTGAATACAGGAAGATGTCTCTCAAACAGTGGAAAGTCCTCCGATATGTAGGCGAAACCCCTCTGATTGAGAGGTCTAAACAATATTAGTTGCTTTGTATAGATATCCTAGTCTTCTCGACAAGCAAAGAAGAAAGCCATCTACTGGCCTTCTTCTTTTGATGGGCGAAATACTCACATGACACGGTATCGCTCATGTTACCAAGTACCTTTCAAAGGCCTTTGCCCCGTGTCAAAAAGCTGACCTATGACATAAACAAAGTCACGACAGAAAATACCTATCACTTCTATGTAATAAAAATGTACATCGACTTTGTGTGATGGCCGTGACATTGCATTCTTCAAACCTTTTTTATATAAGCGGACGGTCAGCATTTTAATTAAAATTGTCGTATATTCTGATAATATTTCATAAAACGGTCATCTCTCGAATCGATTGCTACGTGACATTAATACTTCAAAGGGGTTCGAGCTTAAGGATCCACATAGATGTTTAAATAATCATATATTTTAGGTTGAAATGACGTAGAAGACAATACTGCATCCGAAACTTGTTTGTAATTTTGTATTAGTTTCTAAATTCAAATTCAAATAATTTATTAATGAAGTCACAAAGGAAAATCATTTCATCGATGACGTAATTTTTGACTGTCTTTTATTTCCTTAGTCTCTACTAAGTAATAATCATAATAATAATCCAAAAATAAGAATAAGGTTCTCTATAAGACCCAGGCCACCAGGGTTAAAGTAATGGATTAATATCAATAATGATAAGAGGATTGAAGGATAGGTACAATATTCACGTTTTCTTGACACATTTGTCATATAAAAACATTTTCTAACCTTTACGACACTTCAAAGGAATATTGGTAAAACAAATTCATGTCAATATTATTTTGTAGACAGAAATCTTTGTTGGACATTCATTGAGAGCCATAGAATTGAAGTATCGTGTTGTCCTCACGTAGCTCCATTCGCGTTCGATATATAATTGGATTCCACACGTAGGGTCTCTTTTAGCTCTCACTAGTCCTCACAATCCTTCACGAAGAAACTTTTATGTTTCGGTTGGAGAAGTGCGGTTGCCGGCTGTACTTTGAAGCAAGGTGACCATCTTAGTCCTTAGGAATAGCAACGTTCGACCTCAGATAGGATTTTGGTCATGTCAGTGGTTGTACGTGGATGTCTGTGGGCTGCGTGGTCTGTAAGCTCTTTTGCTAGTCTTGTCACTTAAAAAAAACAATTCATTTACCGGTGAAACTTAAAAACGAAGCAACAATGACGGTTGACACAAGTAACAACGAATCTACATTTTTTATCTGTTGAGGGCTAACACGTCTCAAAAAAAGTTTATTCTTTTTTATGTGAGAAGTAGCAAAAGATTATGCAGGCCAGCTGTCGTTAAATGTTCTTTATAGCCCACCTACATCCATGTACCTATACTTGAAACGAGCTTTTCCCCACGACTTCGTTCATGTGTTACATAAATTGACATACACTTCTTTATTCGTTTAAAATGAAAAAAAAAACACTAAATGTTAAATGAAGCCCATTACAATATAATTCTGAAAACTGCATTCAAATCGGATAAACCGATTCTGAAATTAGCGTGCACAAACATAAGATATACCTATTCAAAAATTTCAGCATTCTAGATTTTGCTGTTTCGGTTGTGCGTTTATTTCTGAGTCTGACGGTCACTTTCCTCGTATATACGCATAGATATTTTTCTTTACGTAATTACCTTCCGGATTGTGATGTTACGATAATGCCTCCGTTGCTTTTCACGTCATCTGCGCTCGGATCTTCATAGTATTCGATATCCTCGTCTTTTGTCCATTGAGGGCTGTGGAAGAAGTGAATTTTGAGATAATTTTTGAGATATCATTTAAGTCGAATGTATTTATTTCATATCGAGTTGTGAGAGTAACTTTACTTAGTATGAAAGACTATCGGTTCCCGCCATCGCTTATAACTTTCAAAGTGGGCGACAGATTTTCATGCTGTTTTCATTATTAGGCAGTGCTTCAACAGGAAGATTTACATGTACACTACATGGATATTATAGCAGAGAAAAGCCAATAATTTCCAAACATAATGTGATGTTTTATTTGCAACAGTGTGAGCCGGGATGGTTCACTCCTTCATTTATAAATCTAGCTGCTATCCGTGACTACGTTCACTTGAGTGTAAATTTTCGGAATTTTCAGATTTTCTCACAGCAAAATGTTCTCATATACGCACACCCGTAAATTGTAAATTGACATGCATATTTTCATAAACATATTTAAATAAAATGAACTATACATATTTAGTGATGCTTACTGCAATACTAATATAATATATATAATATAATCGATTAAGCCATTTTTGCGTTTATCGTGCACAAATAAAATTTTACATCGATGCAATTTAAAGGTAAAAATCGATAGGCTTTTGTATCGATATTGTGACTAGTTGTCGAGGGCAGGGCAGTATCGAAAATCTATCGATAGTCCATCGACACACACACAGATCGACAGGAACACTAGTCGTAAATATTTCTCAAAACAAGTTAATGCACTCCATATTAACATAATTAACACAGTGTCATAAAGCAATAGGGATGAATTACACTTGAGTGACAAGATAAGGGTCCTCGTTCTGTCCTCGTCCCTCGCAGCGTGACAAAGATTGACGACACTGGTTGTGTTGAACAGAACTGTGGGTCGTAAAATTTTAGCCCTATCACCCACGGGACGGCGAATCATTCTCCAAACGATGTTGTTACCTGGGCCTTACCCCCATCTTTTAAAACTATTATGTAATAGAACCATCTTGTTTTTCGTATTGAAATTAAAAGAACCAGTGATATCTATTCTTTGACATAAAAATGTAAATTGCTTGAATTTTATAAGAAATAATATGGCATTATTTTTCAAATTGTATCATTGAATATCAAATTTTGTTTGTCAGTTTGTATCCACACCTTTCTGCGGAAACGCAGTTAAGTTCGACACTAGAAATGGGTGTGGCGGTGGTACCTACCCGCTTGAATGGTACAGGATGTACCGTAAAATGTAGTCCCTAACTAAATGATAAATTACCTTGTCTATCACACACAGCATGACGAAAATCGATGTCGCTTTTGATGTCGTACAAAAAAGGGATGGCGTTTTATTGATCTCGTTAACAACGAGCCATTGTCTTTGAAAATATTTTTTGTTAACTTTGTCATTTCAAAAAGTGCGTGTCAGTTCCGATGCGGGAATAGAATCCTTAAGTTCGATTGTCTTTATATATAAGAGAAGTAACTGGGATAAACACCGATGTCTTTTATGTATCCTATTTATATAGTCTTTTTTTATTGTGAAAGAGTAAGAAACGGGCATACAGACCACCTGATGTTAAGTGGCCACTGCAGCCCATGGACAACCACGTCCAATCTCAAACAGAACAGAAGTTTTATTTAAGGATGGACGCGGATGCGTTCCTACTCTT
>DWON01007244.1:0-13109 GCA_018251015.1 Phocides pigmalion okeechobee
ACACACATCTTAAAAACTTAAACTAATGGAGCAAGTGGAGGTGGAGTCGTTTCAGACCATATGAGTTTATGATTTAGATAATCATAAGCGGCGCTGGTACCTCCCCTGTTGAACTATAGTTCTCCCATATTTAGATGATAGAACTATATGTAGATCTGGGAGGTACAACTGCCTCATATTTCGGTTGGAGACGTGTAATTGTCGGCTACAATTTCGTACGCTGCTACAATCAGCAACGTATCTTCATACGACCTCCAATAAGACTTCAGTTCTACTTAACGCTATGCTCATAGGCTACAGCTACACTCAATAGCAGATGTCCTGCACACTAATTTGCTACTCTTCTAACATAAAGAATAGCTAATGGTTAATATTTTTCTTAAAATAGTCTAACCATTATGGTTATACTCATTACTCTCATAGGAGTGTAAAATTTACAATTTAAAATCATGCAATTACCATATAAGACTCAGAGCAACACTCCACAGCGTCTCTAGCAAACGAGTTATTTGCTGAATTCTGTTAAATCTTACCTTTCCTTAAATCCCGGGCATAGATTAGAGAAATAATATAAAAGGTACTTCACACATCTTCACACAAACCGAAACCTGGAAACATTTATGGCAGGTTTGAATCTCGATCATTATACTATGAATAAATGAGTTATATAAATAAATAGCTTTTGCCCACGAATTTGCTCGCACAAAAGACGATATTGCAATATATTTCAATAAAATATATAGCTGTATTTTTACTCTGGATTTACATATATTTCAAGTACATCTATAAAAGGAATAAAAAAATCTTACTTATTTTCATCTTCCATCTTTCATCTCTTTGAGGTGAATCTTACTACTCATCTCTCCTACAAACCCGCAGCTGACGGTCACGAGACTTCCTGATACATTCATGATACTCTCCGAAGTATTTTACGTCATTATAAGATCATTGGTCAAACAAATCTGCTGCGGCTCGCGGTCTAACCGTCCGGTCTTCCACTATATTTGCGATTTTAAACAGTTTAGCCCTAACTGCCATGCAACTGATTCGAAGTATCTGCAATTAAACGATAATCGTGAGTACACGTTATATAGTAAACAATCACTATACTGCTACTTAAACTTCATATATTAAGTGGAACTTCTGATAAGTCAGTAGTCTACAACTCAGTAACATCTCTAATGAAAACGTACGACTCTTTGATAACCCGTTAAGGTGCCACGGAACCGCTTCGACGCAAATTGGCCTGAAGACCACTAATTTACAAGTATTGTCCGTTTTATCCTACTTTGTAACGAATTATGTTAGTGCTGATGCTGTTTATGAAATTTGTTTACGGGAACTATGAGAATCTTACTTTATTTCACTGTAAAAGAAAGTAATGTTTTTTCGGGTTTATGTATATGTGTATTTATGTTTCTATCTGTCAGTAATTCACGTGTAATAGAAGAAGAGAATTAAAGACAACAAAAATTAAAAAAAAAAATAATATGTAAATTTAAGACAGCGTTTTACCTTTATAGTTATAGTAGTAGGAATATTTGCTTATTAAAGTTATAAGTTCTGGGAAGCACTTTAAACGTGGTGTAAATGTGTTCAAAACACTATTATGCTGTTTCAATAATCTAAAATTTCCATTAGAATGTTATTCAGCCCCAGATCGAGCTCGGAACTACTAGGTAACATTTAGCACACTACGGCACATATAACATACAAATGATAAAAATAAATATACATATAATATTATAGTAACCATATAAATAAGTTTCCATCTCTACTTGTTGTAATAGTTCTTCAAAACCCATTTAAATGCTTATGTAATTCCTATTAATACATATAATAAACATAGCTTACGTCACGGCTTATAAAACTCAAGTTTATTTAACTTCTAAATACGTCCCAGCTATTTTCCGTACAAATTCTCATGCATCTAAAGCCTTACTACAACTAAATTGAGACGTTTACGCATATTGACAGTAAAATGGGGAATCGAACTGCGGGCGACGACGCCATAGTGAAAATTGTCCCGTTACAGGGCGCAACAGTCCGACGTCTTAAACACCGATATGATGATTTAATTCTATTCAAATTTAATTTTTATTTATCTGAATGTTTTTATATTTACTTTTTTATATTTAATTACATCTTTGTGTTCACATTTTTTGGAATTTTAATATAAATAAAAATTAAAAGTAAAAGTAAAACATTGTCTATTTGCTTATTCATTTTTAATGCACTAACTACTAATTTAATTAATTAATTATTTTAAATATTATACACCGTAATTGTTCTTAAGTCTACTTATATGCTACGTATTTATCTTATATCTTGGATTGGGATAAGGGACTCTAATTATAATTAAGATAACGGTCTTTTTAAGCAATATTCTTCAAAGTTCCTATTGCTACTTAGTTTATACTTGGCACTTACGCTTTTATTTCATCCGTATTTTCGAGGTTTATAAAACAAGTTTTTCTTAAACTTTAATCATTATGAAACAATTTCCACTATGATGTATTTATGCATTCTACTAACCAGTCGTCATCAAGCAAGGATTGATATAATTAATATAAGTGGGAAAATAGGTGAATAAAAGAACGAATTGGTTTTCAAAAAATGTGTGTATTATAAATAATTGAACACTTGCTTTTAGGGTTTAAAAAATCTTCACGGAAAACTTGCTTGCTGGAAAGGTCTCCATAAATTTCTCTAATATATCTTAAATGTGCCAATGTTGGCCATTCGTACTTGGTCAGCGTGTAGACTATGGTGTAACAATTCTAATTCTTTTCTAATTTTGATATGAGACACAGTAATGGAACCGTTATGGGTTGATAACAAAATGAGTTATCAATAACCCTACCACATCAGAATTTTTGCTATTATTAAGGCGTGTAAAATCTGCCCGTCTATACAGTTACACACACGCGGGTCACATGGAGAGCCCACTCCGCGCGTTGCTGATTTATTGCAAATGGCGCGAAAGCGAAAACGCTCGTAAAATGCTGTTTATAGACCGCTGTTTGGTCAGACGCAATTACATCCTGTGTGACGACCCTTTACGCAAATCACATATTTAACAAATGCCATAGTCTATGACATGATTGTCTCGATAGCATGAACGGAAATCTTATGAACAGATTACAGACGCTCAATTTATGATAAACCTACGTTTAAGTTGTATGTTTTCCTTTTTATAATTATTATATGTTATGTTAAATTATGATTAATCATATCATATTACGAATTTGATATACCTGCATATTGTCCTTTGGACTTCTTGCGATTATTTTGGCAATTGTATATTATGCGCTTCGACCATATCACGAGCGCTCGACGAGTTAATCACAATTGTTATAGGTATATCACAGTCGTTAAAACCTTATTGGAATGTTTGTGGGTACTTTGAAAATATAACAGATTCGCCTTTGATTTGGCTAATTAATTAGATCAGCAAGATGGAACTTCTCTTACGCTTCAAACCTCGCTTAGATGCAATCAGAAACACATGCTCAGCGGATATTTAGTCTTGCCAAAAATATCTATTCTCCACGAACGTTTATCTGTCATAGGACTTACGGAAATCCCTTAAATTAAGAAACTTAAATACCTATACAAATATATGTTAATCTCTAAGAACTGCATGTATCCTAGAGACTCTCCTTATTTCCTTTACCTTTCAATCATAAACAAAAACCAGTACTCCGCATGCCGCGGCGTGAGCGAGTCGGACCGTCCGGCACGAACTCCACACACGGCGCTGCCTCTGCTTTGTAATGTCGTTGCGGGGAATTTATCGCCCGAGTAATGCAATACCCAATAGTCATTAGAGTATCATATTTTCTAAAGGAAAAAAGAAGGAAGGAAGGAAGTTGACTTTAAGCTAGATTTAGTTGCAAAATGTTAAGTATTTCCTGCTTGAAGTTTGTTTTTTTTTTCTATTTAAAACGTTACTCTCAAAAGTTCGTAATATTTTGTACTATACATTTTGTTTACGGTATCACATATATTATTTTGTTACTACATATATCTTTTTCTATCAAATTATATCAATTTATCAAATATTTTCCACATTTTTAGTATTCATTCTATCATGTCTGAAATTATTTCCTCACCTCAACTTATCGCCTAAGATACAGTTCTCGAAAATAAAGATTAGAATATCATATTTTATCATTACTTTTAATTTTACATCTTTTCATTTATTCAAATTTCAAATACATAGCTTAGTTACATTTCCTCTAAGTTTTGTATAAAATATGACAAATACCTACATTCTAAATTTCAAATCTATGCTTTCATATATTTATTTCACTTCATCATTGAAATAACTTCATCGAATAGTGTAAACGTAGGTACCGTCCTCGTTCTATATAAAAACAGCATCAATGCCATAATATATTGAAAATGTAGAAAACAAATGACTCATTTCACACCAGACATTATTCCTAACTTTTAGTATACAAACAAACTTGAAATTGCTAATCCATCGTGGGAGCGGGTCGCGGTATGACGGACGTCACGACCGCTACACACGAGCGTGTACACTTCGCCCTAGCCTACATAGACGTGCGGTAATTACGTGGGACCTAGAGTGTGAGACGACACGCTTTAAATGATGAGGCACTATGGACGTATCTGACACTGACACTTTACCTCACAGTTCCTACATAGTGACAATTTACGTTTCCAATGCGGAAAATTTTAAAACTCTTAAGTCAAAAGTGGGGTAAAAATAAATTATCAAATTCAAATTCCAATATTTTATTTCATTGTATAATAGTTTCATTGTATAACAGTTTTTCGTGAAACTCATATCCTATTTAATCCAAACTAAAAATTAAAAACTGTATTAATTTGTTCTAACGAACCTTAAACGTAAGCCCAACTACTAGAATAACCCATAAATGTTAAGAACTAGTTATGTGGAATTATGGAGACAAATAATAACGTCCTTGATTCTTGTGGCTTGCCCTACAAATAGTAAAAAGATTAGTAACAAAATTATGTAGAAGCGTAATACCTAATATCAAACCCATGACTTGATTGACACTAATATTTAGGCAATTATGTGTAATTGAAGTCATTACGCCGTTAACGAATCCAATGGATACAAAAAGAAGATTATGCCTGCATAAGGAACAAGAAACATTCCAAAAGTTTATTACGTTTTTCTGTGACAGTCGTGTGTGGGCTCAGTGTCCATTTTGTCAATTATAATTATGAACAAGTATTTTGCCACTATTATTAATATTAATTAAACGACAAAGTAACAGGACAAACGTAAAATGAATATCTGGCACAAACTGGGCCCGATGGGCACATGGTGGGACATATACTATCTTTGGGAGGCCTTCATCCAATCTGGGATTATTGCGTAAATAAATCAAAAAGTAACAAACAATAAACTAATAACAAATTTAAGTTCAATCAAGTATGAACCATATTGACATACTTAATAGAAATAAGAATATTGGTTAATTTAAGGAATAGGAATTCCTATTTATTTATTAAAATAAATTGCGTGGTCATCGAATAACTAACATATGAGGAGATTATCTCAGTCTTCAGGAGTAAAAATGTAAAACTCAGATGGACTTCTTGTTTTATATTTATATGATTGATTACGGATGTCGATACGGCAGCGGCAGTTACTTCTTCTCATGAAGTGGACTGACTGCTTATACACTACTAAAATTACATTAAAAATCCTGTAGTGCAAGATTTACTCAAGGACACCTATGGATCATTCCACCGTGACATCATATTTTATGAAAAACAAGGTTTATATTATAGAAACTTCCAGAACAATTATCTATAAATACAATTATCATACAAACTTCAAAGTCATTCCGCTGTTAGTTTCTCATCATTTTCAACATTGCAGAAACCTTGCTGTAAATCTGCGTGTCTCGGCTAGCTGGTTTACGGGGCGTCTCGGGTTAACGAGAGTTGCGCAAGAGGTCCATCCCATCGATCACGACCAGCATTGTGCGGTCCCTCCCCGGCCCATTGACAAATACCGGGGACACGATAACCGCTGTTAGGGGACTGGCGGATTGAATGGCGTTATGCTATTGATATCAATTATGATAAAATAAATTCTTTAGTATACGTTGATATGTCATCCGTGTACTAATAGATATCTCATAGATACCTACCATTTAATCAATATTCTATACTATTAATGTAAGGCTGTATTGATTTTTGTTGTTAATTGCTGTAAATGTTCCGTCTTCTGGTTTATACGTCATCATTCTAATCGTTTATATGGCAGAATTATATACTCCAGAAATATACTTACTTTAGGGTTCAGTTGAGTAGTAAAACGCTTTGACGATAAAGGCGACCTTCGACCTTCCAAACGGCCTTGTTATACCACAACTACCATACAAAAGTGGTCAAGTGACGTCTTTGATAAAAAATAGTAAAAAAGGTAGAAAGAGTTTGCCAGTAGGCAAAACCTCCAGGACGCTCATAGTGGCACGGCAATATTGCCGTTAGCGATCACACATCGGAGGAACGATCACTTGATGTCTAAAACACAGTGCTTTGTATGCACCGACGCATATAAGAACATTAATTAGGATAAGTATTTGTGTAATTGTCACGTTAATATTGTTTTGACGAATTTTCTTATAATTGTTCTGACTACTGTTTCACAACTGGACTTACGTCTCTTCTACGAATGAATCAGATCAGGTTATACCTAGTCCACTTCGTAAGCCAAGATCAATACAAGCTCAAATCGATAGTATAAATCACATGTTTATGGGAATATTATGGTTAACTCAGGCATGTAGTTCTTTTTCTCGAAGTTTTGTTTCACTTTTAAATCAAGTAGTAGTTTATTACAAATTTACAAATTACTTCCGAAAATAATAGGTGCCTAGGATTTTGAACCTTGAATTTTCAACTTAATAGGACAGATTTTTCCACCAACGCCATTCCTTATACACTTGTGATATAAGTTTTATGTTAAGTTAAACTTACCACGGTTTCCGATTTACAAAAACAGTGCGGATCAATAGGTATAATTTTTCCTGCATTTATGGATCTTGGTAAATTCTATCGACATCAAGATGGACTTGTAATGCAATGATGAGACCAAAAATGTCTTTTTGTGCCCAAGATATGGGCAAAAGTTACCATTCAAGTGTTTTGCCACTTATAAATCGTAACTTTTCTACTTATAAATGATCGTAACTTTCATCTTCAGCTCAACATTTGGTCATTGCAAGTGGTTCTTTCTCGTTTTCCGAGACCATGGCCAAAGTAGATCACAATGTTCGAAAGCAAATTGATTGACAGCCCGACACAATACAATAAGCGGTAAACAATTAGGTACTTATATTATCGATTATTCCTATATTCAATGATCGCGCAACATTGAATATATTTAAAACGGCGCAAAGGTCGCAAACTCTTGACTTTGTTTTGATGCCATTGTTAGATAAAAAGTTTGCGCGATCTGCGCTTGCGTCACTTGGTGCAAACGTCAAATTATTATGATATATTTCAGCGCACAAGCAATACTATTTTGTAAGGTATAAATCCTAGCAATCGTTCGGATTTTTCGGATTCGGATACGTATCTGTGAAGGTTTTAGCAACAAAGTTAAGTATCTAAGAATATTTCCTTCAGAAGTGGAAGAACTTTTAACGTTCGTTTGGCTTGAACTGCATACACCACATTGACCAAGTGCGGATTGTTAAATTTCACAATTTTTTTACTAATTTTCGGTAAAACACTCAAGCATGTAAGTTTCCTCACAATATTATCATTCAAAGAAAATGATAATTTAGTTCTAACACGCACTTACCTTCTAAAAATCCAATGCGTGTATGTGATTCGAATTCCAAAATCTGTAAGATGCTAGAATTTTACATAAGACTATCATTGTTCACTTAATTGCTTACTTTTCTGACGCTTATTAAAAACATTTGAGGCTCCTTGCAAGTCCTCGACTCTTCTCTAGTACAATCGATGCAACAAACGATAGCCCGCATCTCCAACGGTACACTCAGGGCCATTTGCGACACAGCAAATGCCAAAATAAGGTTAAAGGTAATAATTGTTGTGTACTGCCTTTTGGCATTCCCTGTCGGTGTGATTTATGCAGGAATTCAAAGATGATATGATACGATTGTAGAGGTGTTGATCTGCGTACAATGGAAAAAATAATATTTGACCGATGTGATCTGAGCCGCTCGGAATATTCTCGGTTGTTAATAGCGATGCTTGAGATAGTTTATGGTTCTCGTGCCAAAGGTCTGGCTCGAGTTATACGACAATTGGTGCCACCTTATTGACTCTAATACCTAATAAATATACAGTGGAACTTCTTCTACTCAAAGAAATAAATAAAGTCATACGTAGATGCGCTATTTATAAGGACTAAGATTGTGGACTAAGAAGGACTGGTTTCTATATGCTCGCCATCAGAAATGTAAAAGTTGTTTCTCGACAAATGATTTTTTTTGTGAGAAGAGTGACAAACGAGCATACAGGCCATCTGATATTAAGTAGTTTTGCTGTCGCCCGTGGATGTCCTAAAACAGTCTAAATATGTCAAAGATCCTGAGGTCTAACGCAAATTCATTACAATTCCTGAGGAGACGATCAATTCACTGGTCGCCTCTTTTTTAATGTAGCCGGCAACTGCGTCTCTTTTCCGACACACAAGTTGCTTCACGGCGGATTATAAGTACGGTGATGGTACCTCCCCGGTCGAACTATAGTTCTATCTGTGATATGTCTGATGTGTTACTTTTTGTAAGTAAAAGTTAGTATTGTTTTATCTCGTTTTAATAAATCACGAATCACGTTTTGACGGTGTCCTTTTTAATTGCTTATGATTTAAAATATTTTCGATATTAAAATTAAAATTGTTTTTCCACCTTCCAATGTTAATTTTATAAGCTCCATTTAAGATTTTTTATCGTAACTATCGTACAAGAAATTATAAGAGGCTACGTATACGTATAAAATGAAAAATAAAATGAGATGAAGGCACGGCTCAAGAAACAGTGGTAGAGGAGTGGCAATGGGTCACTATGCCGGACCGCTTCCCGCGGGAAAAGGCGAATGTCCTAGCGTAAATGACTCACTATAAGCCCGCTCCTTACGGTAATCGTAAAGGGTCCTGTTTGTAAATAAGGAACCTTTATCTAAGGACCAAGTCATTATTTCTTTTAAGATTTTTAAAAATAGTTATAGTTTTCCGTTTATCCAATAACAAAAAACAATAATATTTGGAGACCATTTTATGTGAAACTGGGCAGAGCTCGTTTGTTGGTGATCAGACAACTAATAAACATATCCTTAATTTCTAAATGAATGCTTAAATATTTAATAATATATCCAGGGAGATCAAATACTCGTGTATATCAAACAAATATATATCCTAGGTAGGAATCGAACCCGCAACCCGGAGGTTAGGATCACTAATAGTTCTTAATCGTTATTGATGTTGAAGATCAGGAAGCGAATGAACTCAAAGAGAATCCTTTTAATTTAATGTAGATTCTTTTTAGAATTGATTTCTGAACGTAGATACACTACCAAAAGGTTTATTGATTCGGGAAAAAAACCCTGTTAAAGTTTAAAATTTTGAAAACAGGTGATTTTTTTGTACTAAAGTTTAAAATTACCTAATAATGATAGTTATTTGGAAGTAAAGGCAAAATGATGGGATGCTACTTCTAAAAAGCGGAAACAGAGATTGTCTAATTTGCTATATGAAGCTGTAATATTTTATTATGTATTTCAAATTAAAAGTAAACATTAAGAAATAGAAGATTGTACATCATAATTATATTCTGATCTTTGATCTAGCCCACCTTAATTTTATGGTTCAAAACAATTATATATTAATCATGTAGTCTGTTTAAACACTACTGAGCAAATAAATGTCATCACCTAGTTCTAACCTATTTAAAAAATGTTTTATTGTGAACTTTATAAGCCAGAAAATAGAGTTGAAATCCGCTTGTGATTTTAAATAAATAAGTTCGCGAGCTCACCGGCCGGCAGTCCACGCGCTGTCCGCTCGTTCATTGAGCTCTTCCCATGACATTATCCGCGTACCCTTTTCACGTTTGACCTATAACCAGACACAATTCAAAGAAATTTCAACTTTATACTCACTGAACAGAGATGAAACTCAATCGGTCAAAGGTGGCAGTTAGGATGTTGCTAAATTGGGTGTTAAAATGGCGCATCTGAGGCTCCGATGGCCCCAGAGATGGACCTCGCGTTTTATTTCCACCAAGGAAGACACGACTTTAGTACGATGCATGGGGGAAAATATGGCCCCAAGTCCGCTCAACCGTATTTCACTGGGGTCGGTTGGGGTCACCCGCGCGGACATTATTAAACTGTTACTCTTCCAGAATCGTGAGACGTGACTTATGCAGATGTTTAAGTAGTGGTTTGACTGATAGTTTCACGTGTGCAGTGGTCGTTTCTCATGTGAATCTGCCTTGCACGATTCGCGATGTTGGCGAAATTAGTTGGAAAGTTTCGTTCTAACCTTATTCGGTGGAAGCCCAAATTGGCCTTTGTAATCCCTGTGCGCGTTTTCGAGAAATCACGTAGATGCATGGCTACGTGAACCACTATATTTCTTTTTCAATTTATAAAGATAAACTATTACAATCTTTGACCCATGCCTTCTTAAACATGTTCTAGTTAACTTAAAAAGCACTCAATGAAATGTATCAAGTTTTGCATAAATATTTTACATTTTTTATTAATTATCGGAATAAAAAAATGAATTGCTGACTTTTTTTTTTGACTGACTTAAGTTTTTATTATAAGTGTTTCTATTATAGTATTAATATTTCAAATACTTATAATAAAGCTTAATACGATACTTAATGCGATAATGCTTAAGTTTTATAATTAATACGTATTTATCTGATTAATTTCCATAATAAACTATAAAAAGAACGAGGCATTGTTACAAGTATACCTAATTAGCAACTTTACAAAATATATATAAATTATTCTTTTGTTTTACAGTTTTATTCTTCTGTGACTTGTTCTTCTACTTCTGTCTTTTTTAAGCATCTTAAAACGTCTCGTGTACGTTATGTTAAGATCGGTTATCATCGACGCCAGCTACAATAGTCAGCATTACCAAAACGGGGACAAGTCACACGACAAATAATTTATCTAACAAGCACCTAGAAAGATCGGTCTTTTCCTGAACATCACAAAAACGTTAGGAGCCGCTCACCAGGTACTAGGAATGCAATTAATACACTTTTTGCATTCCAATCAGGAAGCTAAGTGTAACTGTAAGAGGCGAAATGTGGGAAAATTGGCGGGAACAATGGAGAGATGGTGCTTTTTTCGGTTGGAAGAGCGACGTCGAACGTAATTGCGCACAACTCATATGCCATATGAGACGGCCGGGTCACACAATGCCGGATTAAGTTGGTTTAGTTATACATAGCACGTCTTCGTACTTCTAATTACCATTTGTGATATTCACCCAAGAGTCCACAAACGAATTATTATTATTATTGGTAGTAATAACGAAATTTAAATCAATATAAAATTTAGAGAGTAGCTATTTGATTAAGTAACAGAAAAATAGAGTAAAACACGCAAAAACATGCAGTTGTAACTTTTAAATAAGTAGTCCATATAAATAAGATAGTGTTAATTAAATCCATTTGATGAAAAACCGATGCATTTTTCGTCAGTGCACTTAACATCAGTCATTGCCAGTATCAAGTTGTGTATACAAGTAAAAGTACTGAGGTATTGCGGTAAATTTATACGCATTATTTACTGGAAGACAACCAACTGACACATGTCACATTAGAATCTCTTTATATACCACACAAATTAAATTTCTATGCACTTAACTAGCAATTGTTTAACGTTTGTTAAAGTACGATAGCCGGTGGAACCGACGCCCTCATAAGTTTTTCACGAGGAAAAGCGTACACAATACACCGGTGCGGGGAACAAGAAGTTGAGAAAATCTCATTACCATGGACTGGACAGTTATTGTCTGTTGATCACACAATTATATAGTCTTCCTCATTCCATACTCATTAATTGTCATGGGTTCAAGTCATGGCCGGCTTTGTTTGTCCTTCCTATCATTACATCGTTGTAACGGTACTCATTGATTGGTGAGGTGTTAGTGCACATCGTAACCGACCGGTAAGGGTTATCCGCGTCTAGAATTAGATGGATGACGGCTGGTGACAAATTTTGTAAACGTTTCCGTTAATTTAGGCAGACTAATCTGATTGTTGGTATATGGCAGTCACGGGTTAAAACCTTGTCAGAAGACACTTGACTAAAATATAAGTTGAAAGTTATCAGAACGGCAAGGCCAATTGTAATCCAAGCCTCCCCAAGTTGAGAAGAAATCCCGTTCCGATCACTGAGACATAGTACGGTTTCAGCCCAAGTGATAATTTTAAACGAATTGTTAAGCTAACACTTGTTAACGCTAAAACTTATTTTACATTTTTGTAATAAAAATAGCAAATGAGCATGCAGTCCACTTAATTTCAAGTGGCCACCGAAAATGTATGGCTTAAGTTACTTCTCGCGTGTCACATAGGTAACCATAGTACATTGACTTAATTTAACCATATGACCATGACCGTGAGCCATGCAACTCATTTGAAATGTCGGCAATTAAAAATCCTTAATCGTGAATACCCTTTACGTAGTCAAATTAAAAATTCCGCAAAGATATTCGTTTAAAATTATGAAATTGTTGATACCAAAAAATCTAAATCAAACATATATTATTGTTTCAGAATCTTATAGAATTTTACATGACATGAGATTTCTCCTTTTAACTTTAATAACACCTGTGTTAGGAGAGTCCACTCTTCACCTTTTATCGCGTGATTGTGTTTTGAGATAATAAGTATTGAAATAAATAAATTCCTTATAGACTCTGTTATACCGCTAATTTTGGTAATGTCATTTTTATTTACTTTACTCCATGTCAATTGATTGTTTTTCTGTTATTATAAATTCCTTGAATAAGCATCAATTTCAATACTTGATATCTACCGCGTGTTTTGTGACGTCCACATTTTTTTAATTCTGTAACACTTTGTGTTATT
>DWON01007245.1:0-13108 GCA_018251015.1 Phocides pigmalion okeechobee
CCGAAAAACAATACATGAATAACATGTTGCTTTATGAGAGTGGCGTTGGTACCGCCCCGGGCGAGCTCTACCACCTTTCAAACTCTAATAATGTTGCCGTCAGGGGACGCCTGGCAGATGTGTTACAAATTTGATGGTGTTAAAATAATTTATAATGAAATAAAACTGGCATTTTAAACTAAAATGAAGATCGGTTAAAATAAATAAAAATATAGATTCGTTAATAAAATTAATATATTTTTATATTGTTCTTATCTGTACATCTATATTTACATAACTATACTAACATAACAGGTAAAATAGAAGTGTATTTGTTATAGATTTTTAACGACTGCGTGTAAAAGTATATACGGTACATCAATGTTTAAAACTTCGACAAACCGGCTGTTATTATAATTACATATTATAATATAAGATGATCATTATTATAATTAAAATGCAAATAGAACGAAAATCTTTGAAAATTTAAGTACCTTTTCTTGGAATAATAGGTCTGTCAATGCTACTACATCGTGTAAAAAATAGATCGAGGGTTGTGTTTTTCTTGGCATCCACCTGTGTAGTGGTGACTCAGCTTCCAAGAAATCTGGCTCTCAGGGCTCATACGGACACGTCTAAATGTTCGTACTATTAATTGAGAATTTACAACGAAATCAATAACTTTTATATTAGCAAAATAGCGAGCGAGTGTGGATATCATCTGATGTTAAATAGTCTCTGCAACACAGGAACATCTATCTTCCACCTGAAAGTAAACGAAAGTTTGCTGGACGTCGTGAATTAATGCGTTGCTACTCCTGAGTACTGAGATGATCGTCTTGTTTAAAAGTGTAAACTTTGTATCAACTTACCGACCTAGCGACAGGCTTCATATATAAAAGGGATTCTAATTTAAGAGTTAAACAACCATACTAGGTGATCAGTTCAGGGGGACAGGGAATCCACAGGCAAAGAGGGCGGCTGAGGAGATTTGACGTGACCCGTTCAGGGGGTAAGCGAGTACAAATTTGGGGGGACGCCTGAAGGACCTGATCTGACCCATTCAAAAGGATAAGGAGTATACGGGATCGAAGAGCGAGGGGGGGGGGGGGTTGGATCTGATACTTGAATATGTCAGATTTCGAATTCGATTCGATTAATCGAATCTAAGGTAATGTTGCAACAGTTCGAGCTCTATTCAAATTATGGCGTGAAGCGTTCAGCTCTGCTTTTTTACTCACAGCTGCCAACACTGACACACTTTGCAACAAAATATGTATATCAATACCATACTTATGAGATACTGTGTGAAAACTAGAATGGGAGGGGGGTCTTGGAATACACTATGAGTAGCTACCAAGGCGGGAATAGAGTAAAACATTGTTAGGAAAGCATTTTGCTATATAACGGGTACTTACAATTAACGTTTTTTAATTGTTGATATTTCGAGTCTTTGCATGGCTCGTGGTCTCGGCTAATTCTATTGTAAGTTTGTGGTTATACTCTCTCTAAGTTTAGCCGTGACCACGAGTCATGAAACGGGTCTACATTTCAACAATTAAAAAGCGTTAATCGTGAGTACCTGTTATAAAGTAAAATGTACAAATTCCGCTAGTTTAAAATCATATAATCTTAAAAGTGGGTCACGTGGTAATAACGTTCATAATTGCATCATGCACGCTTGCACTAAGCGGTAACTAGCATCATGTATTCCCCGTCTCCGGCTTTCCTTACCACAATCTACGCACCTGGTATCGGTCGTAACAAATATTGTATGCGTACGTGAGAAGGTGCACGGTTCAAGCCACGTTCTGTAGGTACACTCGCTTTAATTGTTCTGAAATGGTTGGTTTTTCCTCATTTCGTTTAAAATATCGCTATAACAAAACGGTTAAACAAATTTTCATTTTCAACTCCAAAAAAGAGGATATTTTTTCGCCATGACCACGAGCCATGCAATTGGTTGAAATTATCGGCAATCAACAATCAGTACACATACACAGAGAACCAGGTACAAAGTAAAATATATAAATTCCGCGATAATATTGCTTTAAAATGAGATGTTGCATATATTTGTCATTGAATCAGTTATTAATTAAACGATATGGGATTTTTTGAAGAGTATACTTCCCGTTTACGTATATATGCAGATAATATATGTATATATGTATAACAGAATGTACCCCACCCTCCCTAGAAGTGAAGGAAATAGGGATATAAGTTTACATTAGAATTGAATGATATATATGATTATATAGATCATCATCGGCCTACAATAGTCCACTGCTGGACAGAGGCCTCGCCTATGGCACGCCACTGAACTCTATCTTCAGCTTTCCTTTTCCAGTATGTATGTAACAGGTGTTCACGATTAACGATTGTTAATTGCCGATGTTTCGTACTAGTTACATGGCTTGTGGTCACGACTAAGCTGCGGTTGTAGGAGGAAACCCCCGGAACTTCCCCGGGGGAAATTTAAGCAAAATCATAATTCTAATATAATTATTAATGTATATAAAAAAGTATGAGATTAAACTGCCGAATCTAGCATCCTCAAATTTTGTAGATTAATATATATAACGTAAGTGAATAAGAAAATAAATTTGCAAATTACATCCCTAAGAAGTAAAACAGGAGATGAAAATTTGTATGGTTTATTCATTCCTTTTATAGCTTTTCTTCAAATATACATATAGGAAGAATAAATCCGCGTGATTTGTTTAATGTATTGAAATCTCGATTTCTGCGCAAGTAAGCCGCGGACAGTATGTAACAATTGTAACATATTTTTTTATTTACTTTTTAAAACAAGTATTTCAACATATTTGTAACGTAATTTCAACTTATCTGTTATCACTAAACCTATGAGTAATAAGCGAGTACATAGTAGTACAGAATGGACAAAGGTCGTGACCACGTGCTATTTAATAAAATAAATATTACAGGAAAATTAATTTATATTGTCGTTTAAGTTTTTATGTTGAACAAATAGCAAACGAGTGTGCAGGTTATCTGATGATGATGATGATGATGTCTCTGCAGCTCATGGCCGTCCACGTCTAACCTAGGGCAGGATTAAAGTCCCTCCTGTTGTAGTGCATAGATAAGTTGCTACTCTAGGTTAGTCAGCTGGTCGCCTAGCTTGTAAGTGTAGCCGGTACTCGCACCTCTTTAACCCAAACCCTAGGACTGATTTACGGTATTATGAGCGCAACTTTAGTACCTCCCCGGTGGAACTGTTTTCATCAGCTTGCAAAACAGAAATAATAATAATATTTAATGTCTTTGGAAAATATACATGGCTATTACTATGACTGCACGTAATATGGTAGCCAGACAATATTTAAATACAAGTACATATATACTTTCATGTACATAATTAATTAACGTAAGTATAAAAATTAAAAGCTTCCAACTAATAATAATAATAGCTTAACCCAATATACATGGAGCCCGTGCCCATACAGCATGATATCGCAGATGAGCGTAGCCGCTACGCTCTACGCGAGATAAGAACCATCCCTCTTGTCACCAGTAGTTAATCAAACTTGGATTTAATTATACAATATGATTGTATATGAGACAATTTGATACCCAGACAAGAAACAAACAGTCATGCTTGTCGCACCAAAAATATCCTGGAAATCGAACCCCTGACCTCCGGCTAGTAGTCAGTATCACTAACTAGACTGAGATTAGCGACAAATAAAGAGGAGCTACGAGCTTAAGCTAACAATAGATAACTTAAATACCATCGAACTATCACTATTAGTAATGTCCTTCAGCTTATCATGAACACCTTATCGTTTCTAGAAACTGGAGTCGCGTGAGACGAGATAACAGGGACTTAGTAGCTCGATTACTCTACAAAGTACCCTTTACTAGGTGACGTAGGGGACGAATAACCTGATTAAAAAACTAATTATTATAGGAAGCAAGTATTTATTTACATTCTATTAGAACTAGCGACCCGGCCCATCTTCGCTCGGGTAATAGAGTTTATATTTACTTACATTATTTTTCTTACATACATGTAACTAGTCATTACCTAGTTGCAAAAACTAACAATTAGAAAATAGAATAGTGTAGCCGGCAACCGCACCTCTCCAATCGAAACACCAGTATTGCTTTACGGCGGATTATAAAGGCGGCGGTGGTCCCGGGTCGAACTATAGTCCCACCTTTAAAATGAAATTATAGTTATATATGAACAAACTAATTTCAGTAAAATAGTAATTTCGTATGTGTTTAAATTTCGTATGATAATTTTATGTATTATTTTGTTTTACGGCTTTAGATTCCAATCTTCAGCCTCGCTTTATACATATATGTGTTCATTTATTTATGTTTATGTTTTTAGTAAACGCTAATTTTCCGCATTAAATTTTTTTGGTGAAATTGTTAAAAAATAAGAATGAATCGATAAATTCACGAGAAAAATATTGTCTAAAGCACTTTCTATGTACGCTCGCAGTACTCTGTAGGTAAACACTGTACGTGTTCATTATCATTTGGATACAAAATTAGTAGCAATTTACACCAACGCTGTCTGGCTTTCAGGTCGTTCTATATTCAAACATGAAGGCATAAATAATTCTTAGTAAACTTCAAAGAAATTGCATGTTTTGTTTTAGTACCTTTAATATTTTCTTTCTAATTTATTGTATTCGTATTTACACATTCATAGATCATTTAATCAATTTGAATTTTTACTTACTCCCTTATAAAATTTCGCCTCCTAATCTAAATTTATTAACACTTACATGGATTTTTTCTCATACACTTTTAATGGAACCAAACAAGAAACATACTCTTCCAAATAAACAAATATTTTTCAAATATGTTTATAAATGACTGAGTTCAGTACAAAAAAACAATAACAGTATAAAAGTACTGAGAAACTCTTCTTATTTAATCTGCCAAAAATCGTTAAAATCGTTTCTACTCAGATACCTTAAAGTAATATCTATATACAGATATACAGTTGTAGTTGTCTGTTTGCCGACCTCACATGTTTTAGGTCATGCTGACGGAAGATGCTGAGATAAAACCGCAATTCTGCACGTTATCTTGGCGTAGAACACGATATAATATACGACGATATATTAAAGAGACGATATAAAATAAGTGTAGATAAAGCTTCCTGTATTTTTAGGTGAGAAGAGGGACAAACGAGCATGCAATCCACCTGATGTTAAGTAGTCGCAGCCCATAGACATCCACGTACAACCACAAACACGACTGAAATCCTATCTGAGCTCTAACGTAGATGCGTTGCTACTTCTGATGACGAAAATGGTGGACTCGCCAAAGTGTAGCCGGCAACCGCATCTCTCTAATCGAAACACAATTAATACTTTACGGCGAAATGTGAGCGCTGCGGCGGCGCTGGTACCTCCCCGTCGAATTATAGTTCTCCTACCTTTAAATACTCAAAGAATAAGTAACAAATAAAGATAATTTTCCTATCATTGACCTTGCATATAATTCCACATAATATCGTGTAATGCAGTGTACTTTAGGTATTCACACGATATTACAAAGGGATAAGTAATTAAACACGTTTGTGCAATGGCACATTACCGCACACCTGCGTATTTCATTCATCCAATCCTCTCCTTCTGTGGCAAATTACCATCCAAGTATGGCTTAGCGACAACTTCCTTTTAAATCTTTTGCTGTAACAATACGTCTAAGACAAATGTAGAATAGAAATCAATATATAGAAATAATTGTTATTGTACGACAGATTCATATTCAAAAAATTTTGTTATAATCAACTCTAAATAAATACCATTTCACTTTGAGTGATGAAAACACGGAATTCCAACTATTCTAGAAGTTTCACTAACACCAACTTAATCTGTATCTTAAATTCTATTTATACTAAATGTACTTTTTATTTAATCTCAATGCAACCGTATCAAATACTAACTACAATTTAAATTTTTAGCATTTAAATGAGAGTAGAAGTTTTAACGTCACCAACATATAAGCGACTATAATATGAATAAATATGACTGCATGATATGTGACTGAAAATGTATATTTAAATATGAGATCTATTTGGTATCTCACGTGATTTTTTAGCTTAAATCATATTTGGAACAGAAATGTGAAATTAATTAATCGAATTTCCCAATGTTTTTTTTGCCAGTAAAGTAGGTATTACGGTTCTTTGTAAGGTATAGTATTTTTTGGTATTGCTTTTCTTCTGGACACACGTCTTCTATCAATTTAAGAAGGAATTTATTCCACTATTGTGTAGGCCACAGTTCTAGTCAAGTGTAGCTTGGTGGACATCAAAACTTTGGCTAGAAGTGAAGAATTCACATGCGTAGGTATGACATGGTTGCAGACATAATTTTCTTTATAATTAATGAAGATTAATCACGATTTAATTTCTAATAGTAATTACATTTCCAAAAATCTGCTTTTTTCGTTGCTAAATTACGAATTGTAAAGGTCAAAGGTCTAAATATAAATAAGAAATATAGGATACATAAAGGAAACGGTAATAAAGCCGATAAAAAGTAATATATTTGTTATTGTGTTAGTTTCATCCTGTTGATTATCGAATCGAATTGGACTAAAGTTTTCATAAGTGTGAAGGTAAAAGGTAGATATTATTTACGCGCGATACACCCCAGCTTCGCACAGTTGAAATTAAGAGATCACATTATAAATCTTTTAAGTTCACGGCTTTTCTCTTTTATAATATGTCATAGGTATACATATTAATATTACTCTTGAATCACGTTGTCTATTGTCAATTAAACCGCATAAAAATCTGTTCGAAAAATCTAAGCGTACCGACGGAAACAACTTTTTATGCTATGTAATGATTACCTAATAGTAAAAAGAATTACGGGACACGAACATTATTAAGTCCTGTGCGCAACAATCGTCATACAAATGCGATCGAGTAACATTTTTGACAACACGTATGTACGTGTTGTCAAATGTTAGCATTTGCGGAAAAATAAACGTTTGGAATAATTTGTCACTAGGTTAAGTTCGTTGGTGTTGCAAGGTCTATAGACGATGACAAGTATTTTCCATTAAAGAGCCTAGTTACGTCGTAGTCCGAAGGCGCCCTTTTTTGATACAATTTTAAATGCGGTTGAACCATGATTTTATCGCGGAGGTACTACCGCCGCACTCATAATCCACTGTAAAGCAACTCCTGGTTTCACTTTGAAGTTAGGCGAAAATTTTACTCCATATAAAAAAGTAAATAGTTCAATTTATTATCTTTTTATATTGTTTGCCGTTAAAAAAGGCTGGTGGCTTGTACGTTCATTTGCTACTCTTCTCACATAAAAAAAACAAAGCAAGGTAATTTCACACAAGTTAAGCCACAGATAAAACGTAGTATGTTTTATATTATTTCCGCCTACCTACAAAAGTGCACGTGTTCGTTTATTATCTGTATTGCTAATGGCTGTGCAATTTACGATTACGGCCGCTACCATATTCAGTTTTTCATCGTTAGACTGCGCGGAAACAGATAAAATAAAATTGTTATTTGCAAAGGTATAAAGCAAGACCGTTTTAATGCAATTGCAGACTATTACGACGCTGTACCTTAAAATCAATCTGGAATTCTAATTAATCATAAAATGGGCTATAACACTTTATACTGTAACTGTAATAACCATAAAGGGCAATGTTACTATTATTTTTATTATAAAACTACCAATAACGCCCGGCAACGCTAATTACAAGCTTAGAAGCTTCGAGAAATATGCTGTAAACTGAGGTACTTCAAATTAGTACTTTTTGCGTTAAAGAAACATGCAAACATACAACATTCCACTCTTACCTTATGTAATGAAGTAAGGTTAGGGATCAGGATAATGGTTAATTATCACTTGCTTTAACATTGCAGAAAACATTGTGAGCAAACCTTGATAATTGGGAGATCTTTTTAAAATACCCAAGAGAGAGAGTACCAATCTTCATTCAGGCAGTGTGGTGGGGTATTACCTTACTAAACTTCTTCATTTTAAAAGTGGGAGAACTATAGTTCAACCGAAGAGGTACCACCGCCGCCTTCATAATCCACAATAAAGTATTACTTGTGTTTCGGTTGAAGAGTAGCCGTCTGCACTTTGAAGTGAAGCGACTTTTGTATGCTCTTTTGCTACTCTTCTGACATAAAAAAATTGAGAAGAGTAATAGGTCGATGATAGTAGGTAGACAAGTAGGTACGTTGTTTGATGTTATCAGTAGGAACTGTTTTGTACGGAAGTTAAAACAGCTAAAATATTGTTAATGAATATTTGCGCAGCTCAAGGATACTTCACACTGCCGTGATATATGGCTTGTTTACATAATAGGTGACTTGTTTCACTGGAAGCGAGGAACAGTTGCCAATTGATGTTTTTTCTGTCATTTGAACAACGACAAACATATCGAATGATTCAGAACTTGTTCACATATTTAAATTATCGCTTACATGTTTACCGAAAAATGTAAGCGATAATTTAGTTAAAATAAAATACGTACCAAGTAAAGTAAAATCAAATTTATCTACGAGTTAATAATCAACATATATATACATCAATAAACAACTGATTCAAGAAGTTACTGCATTTTTCTGCCGGGATTTTTTCTGCTGGTCAACGTTAGCCAACAGGGCGCTCAAAGCCGATGTACCGATTTTACACTGTACCCTTGATATTCATTAAATGGATGTAAACACGTTATAAACAAATAAAATATTTGAATTTGTTTTTTTTTTCTAAATTACGTTTTAAACATTTGAAATAAATGAGTTGATTCGTGTGGTAGAACAGATAGTGATTCCATCTGGGAGACCCATCACCGCCTATACAATATGCTGTGACGTAACTATATTGTTTCGGTTAGAACGATGAAGCTGCCAGTTATACTAACACGGGAGGCGATCATTTAGTTCTCAGTAGTAGTATCTATGTGGGACCTCAGATAAGAGGACTTGAGTCCTGTTAGATGTTGTATGAAGATGTCCCTGGCCTGGAACGATTAAATAACAAAATAATGAGATCGCTGCCTCGAGCAAGTGTGCCCAAAACATAAATAGTATTATCACTTTTGTACAATCTAACTTATCTGTTGGCCGAGGTAAGTTCCACCTCTTGAATCACTTGATAATTAAGAATTATCGGTAATATACGGTTTATAAATATCCATCCTATGTCGCAAGTTTTGTTTTTCTGTGCTTGTTTCGTAGTGAAGTTTTGTCTATCAAGCATAGATAACATAATCGTATAAAAATGTGAACATTCGTTTCCGGATCATGTTATTTTTTATCTTCTCCAATTGCGAGTGTCCAGAATTGCATATAAAACTTTTTTAACATATTTTTTCATTTCCCTTTTTTATTTAATTACATTTCATTCAATTTGACGTATTATAATAAATTAAATGCGAATTTTATGTGAATTCTAAAGCAACGTATTATTTAGTTCTCCGCTATACCTACTATTAACCGAGCTAAATCTTGTTTGCTACTATTACTCATAGATTTATTCATTATGTTAGATTATCTATGTCATGGTTGCTATATACCATAGACAAAGACTTACGTATCCAAACCTAGAGAAGAAATATATCATTTAAATAAAAAAAAACGATTTCCGTTTAGCTGTGGGTTGAATCATTTGCATAACAATTGCCATTTTTAATATAAATATAGTTAGATATCAATTTCCTCCTTTTAATTTGCAAGTGCTTGGCCACATATTGTTTCCTTTCTATATACATATTTTATATGTCAGCTGTCACTTATTTTCCGAATAGATATCTGGTTGTGATTTTAGTAAATTTATTCTTTCAATACTCTTGTTTGTATATAATTCATCAAATATCCCAACTTATACCTATATATACTTATATTTTTCCCATAAAAAAGTTTTCATGATATTTTTATCTACCAGCGTAAACCTGGGCCTTTCTCGCGAAAACTTAGTGTAGACACCTATTATATATATACTTGGTAACAATACGTAGGTAATTTGAAAAATATTGTTTAAAACTGGCGGTTATCCTTAACTATAATTATTTTTCGTCACTACTTACTTTCAATATAATATAGCGTGATAATATAGCCTGTAACAAAACCAGAGGTGCAGCCACTCTGTGTACAAATTTGAGGTAGTATAAATAAGTTTTCGTGCAAATCAAACATAAACAATTAAGTAAACGACCAAGGTGGTTGCCGGATACACGTTATTGGAGGCGACCATCTTAGTCCTCAACAGTAGGAACACATCTGCGTCCGTCCTTAAATAGAACTTGTGTTCTATTTGAGATTGGACGTGGTTGTCCATGGGCTGCAGTGACCACTCAACATCAGGTGGCCTGGATGCCCGTTTCTTACTCTTTCATAATAAAAAAAAAGTTTCACTTCTATATAATAGTGAGGAAAGCGACATGTCCCGTTCGCACGATAATAGTAAGACAAGTCTATAAAGGAAAATGTTTTTGCTTATGCATGCTTACTCGACCAATAAAAGATACTAAATGCAAATTTGAAGAATAAATTCGTCTGAACAGAAATATCAATTGACAATTATGTGAATTCCAACAACGGAAAGACCTGTTTGTATCTACATATTTAAAAACAATCACTTACTCAATAATCTAATCTGTATACAGATGATATTTTGAAGATAATTATTGTAATCTTAAAACATATTCTAAAGGTGGGAGAACTAGTTCGACTGGGGAGGTACCTCCGCCGCTCATAATCCGCCGAAAAGCATTACTTGTGTCTCGATTGGAGAGGTGCGGTTGCCGGCTACACGTCGAAGCGAGGCGTCCATCTTAGTCTTCAGCAGTAGCAAATTAATTAAATTCTGTAAAAAAACATTGTTACACCCTACAGGTAGTGAACACAAGTGCCGTATTTACATCTGCGCTACAAGACTGCGGGCGGAAATATAATTGACGTTGTTTTATTGGTACATGCTACAAGGATGCTAAAAATACAATATTTTAGTGAATTGTCGGTCTACATAATACAGCTCCAGTTTAGTGCCGCCTTCCGCAATTCTGACTCGATGTGAACGAGTACCGCAGTGAAAGTGTTAATAGCATCAATCTATGTCTTAATTTTGTTTTGATCGTATGTTTTGACAAGTAATAAAATTCAAGGTCTTATTGGCGCCATGCCTGGTCTTACTTCTAAGTCCATTAATAATAGGTAGTTGTTTACGTAAATTATAATGGAGGAAACGTTTAAGTATTAATGGTTTTAATATTTGGAAGTTCAGGTTGGATTATTATTGATTTTATTTTAGTACTTGGTATTTGCTACTTCTTGTAGAGTATTTGTTATATTAAGTAAATAAAATTAACACCAATTGCCGGTTGTCAGCTGCACTTTAAAGCGCGGCTACCATCTTAGTCCTCAAGAGTAGCAACGCATCTACGTTCGAGCTCAGATGGGATTACATTCGTGTTTGTAGTTATACGTGGATGTTTATAGGCTGCAGCTGCTTAACGTCAGGTGGTTTGCATGCTCGTTTGCTGCTCTTCTTACATAAAAAGAAAAAAATTAAACATTTTTTTTAAGTTAATAACATTTAAATTACCTACCATTGGTGGCATCGCTCCACTTCTCCGCAGCTACAATTCCCTTATAACCGAACGCATAATGCCTTTAATTGCAGTTTCATAAAACTATAATTACTTCATATTAACAAAGAAATTATGATATTATTTAGATAACGACGAAATTAGCAAGATGAGAATAAAAAAATAAGAAATTACTCCCGGACCTTCTTCGACATGCGCGCTCGAAGTCAAACCTCTATCATTTTATTTAATAACTATTGTAAGAAATGAAACAGAATAGTAACAACACTGGTGAACAAATAACTTTTTTATAATAATCAGCGCATGAAAACTCTTCAAACTCCACGCATACCAACAATAATTAAGACGCCAACCAAAAGCTACCGTCTTCTCTTTTTTCTTTCTTTTGTTTTTTTTCTCATTCTATCTTCAAAGCTCATAATCAAAAGTATATTTACTCGATGTTGCCAACACTATATACTATGGTTTAACTTGATACCATTAATGGTATAGGTGCCCTTGCAAGTATCTACACATTAATTTTCTCACTGCATTTAATCCTTATTATATTTTTACCATTTTAATATCGCTCGTCTAAAGGTTTTCGCTTAACATGCAAATTTTTTCTAGTATTAATATCGCCGTGCACAAAATCAGATTAAGTTATATAATGGATACAGTTTTCCGTATAAAATTTCTCAATCTTGTACCGTATTTCTCACCGGCCTAAACAAAGCAAACGCGGATTCCGTCGCACCTAATAATGTTAATTAAGTAAACAATCAATATTTTTTAAAGGTAAATATAGTGTTCGGGTGTACAATTAAGTTATAATAGTAATAACTAAATAAATAGCTGAATAGTAGACTAAAAGCAAAGTTCACAGTAGGTAGCTAGCGTGGCATTGAGCGCGAGGTCGACACAGCCAATGTATAGTCACGTTAATCTCACAGATAAAAAATATTGTTCGTACTTTTAACTATGTCATGTCATTTGTAATAAAACTGAGTTTCCACCCTTGTATTCTAATTTATTTATCAATATAAACCATTATAGCTTGTCTGTTCCTGTTTATTATTATATATTAAATACTCTTTTAGAAAAGGTCCTTATTGCCTTCGATATTATTTCCGGACACCACTCCGTCAATTTTTTTTTCTATATTCTTCAATGATGCCAGTATTAAATGAGATTAGTAAAAAATTATAAGAGCAAAGTGACAATTGTATTAACAAAATAAATAAATAATTAATCAAAATCACTAACCTTACGCGTATATCATATTAATAAATAAAAAGTAACTAGAGCAGTGGATATATGTTGACATGTTGGATATTGGGATATTAAGGGCCCAAAGTTTTGGAGATAATAAGGACTCTTTTTCATAACAATATAACTTAAGGGGTAGTCATTAATTCACGTTTAAACATATACTTGGAATAGAACATTTTGATTTTATGTGGGTCAACTTAGTTCAAATCAAATCGAATCAAATCAAAATATTTTTATTCAAAGTAGATTCTTTACAGAATTCTTTTTGAACGTCAATAAACTACCACCGACT
>DWON01007246.1:0-13105 GCA_018251015.1 Phocides pigmalion okeechobee
GCATAATAAGTTTGGTTTTTTTTTTGTAAATTGGGCGATAAATTAAATAGTTAAATTTAATATAGTAATTCAGTCGTCGTTCGAAATAGATGTTTGTTATTGTTAACTTTTGCAATTAAATAATGACTGGATGCATGTATGAAAAAAAAATTAAGTAAATATTACCCGAGCGAAGCTGGGCCGTGTAGCTAGTACTGTATAGTTAATTAACCTCTATTATTTTTCATTATCTTATTAGGTCATGGAGAAGTTATCGGAAAAAGAAAATTAAGAATAGTTTAAACAAAGTAGAGTAAACAGTACAAATACTACTCTTGTGTTTTGTTTTAAAATACTTACAACTAAACAATATTGGGCATACAAAAGTAAAGATGTGTTTTAGTCATTAATTTTTTTATGTAGTTATGTTTTAGGACTGGTAACTTTACTACAAAAAAAATAAAACCTAATCTTTAACATAGTTAAACATTTAGTTAAATATTAATATAATTTTATACTTATTTAACTATGTTGACTTATTGTTAATGTCTAAACAATAGTGGTACTATACAAGTCGCAAACTTTTGGGTAAATTTGTCACTATATATAAATTTAGATATTGATATTATTTGATAATATAACTGTACTTATTGCTCCATGACACACTTTGCACATTCTGAATAGTGATTCGTGAATAGTAAGTACGTGCGTGCGTGAGATTTTGAAGGCTTAACCAAATTCACATATTGTACCAATAATATAAAGCTAACTTTTATGAACAATATCACGTTTTGTAAATACCAACGAACCTATCTCTTCATATTCATTAACCGAATTTAAAATCACAATACTTGTGATACCTAAATATTTCTTTGAATACTTTTCGAATATCCAACCATCCAACTCCAAAAATCCAATCCATCAATTACTTTTCCACAGATAAAAAAGCGTTCAAGTTAACACAACCACTTTTTTAAGTGAACAGAGTAGCAAACGAGCAGGCAAACTACCTGATGTTAAGTAGTCGCAGCCCATAGACATCCACGACTAAAATCCTTAATCTGAGCTCGAAAGTAAATATGCTGCTACTCCTGACGACTAAGATGGTCGCCTCGCTTCAAAGTGTAGCCGGTAATCGCACCTCTCCAATCGAAACACAAGTAATGCTTTACGGTCAATTATGAGGGCGGTGGTGGTAACTTCCTGGTCGAACTATTGTTCTCCCACCTATCAAAGTTCCTTTTACTTGCAGGTTACCCGGTATGAGTAACGCATAAATTAAATAATCAACAAAGAAAATAAAGCAATTTAACGAGTGTATGACTTCCAATATTAGATGACGCATAATACTTTTCAAAATCAAAATCCAACCTGTTCCTTACTTTTCCCTAAATAAAAAGGCGTTTATGATAAGACAGCCTCTTATGTGCAATTTTCTTTTTACTCGCAAGTTACCCGGTATGAATAACTCATAAATTAAATAAGGAACAAAGAGAATAAAGTAATTTAACGAGTGTATGAGTTTATGAGCCACTCCGATAATAGATGACGCATTTTATAAAGCGTTCGTAAAAGGAACGTGTTCATTACAAACGAATTACTCGTGACGGATCATTTTGTTAACATCCCGGCTTACATGCGTGATTTTTTTTTAAATAATTTTACCAAGGAATTGTTGTAGTAGGATAATAAATGTCTGTATCCCATGCAGTGCTTGAGATTTGTTATGGCATTTATGTTCAAAAATGATTTATCCGGACTCAAAGCTGTATATTTTACCTGGGTATTTTATTTATATGATCAGAGTAGCATATGAGTGAGCTAAATAATTGTGCAGTCCATGGCTACCCATATTCTAAGTCAAAGAGGACTACCTGTGCTTGTACGTCGGTGCGATGGTACTTCTGAGGAGTGAGGTGATTGCCTTGCTTTTAAGTCTAGTCGGCAAATGCACGTTTCCAACCGAAAGTTGCTTCAATACAGTAACACGAATAGTTTCTAAATCTGTCTTTACATGATTCCATGTCAGGCAAAACGACATGTCAAGAAAGTTTAACTTATTATTATTTATTCGTTCTCCTTAGAAAATGCATTTTGCCAATATTGTACCAGGAAATCGGACCCTCAATCTCCCGTATGGGAGACGGGAATTTTATCCACTCGGCTATGGCTACTCATTTTACTATGTATCTTTTTATACACCTTACCAACCTTTGACAAATTCACACGTTCCATATAAAGTACACAGGTAAACAACATTTTGTCGGTGTATTGTCAAAGTAACCTTCAATTTGATCGCTGTAGTTACTGATGCAACGAGTTGAGTGTTTACTTGTTCAGTACTTTAGCTAGCATGTATTTATGTTTAAACGTGGCTGAATTCACTCACCTTTTTCTATTTTTGCTTTATAAAGGCGGTGTAAGTCTGTTGTGTTTTTGTATAAAGGTTTTGTGTTAATCCACAGTGTAATTCTTACAAGACTTTCCATCTTAGCTCCCAATAGTAGCAATACAGCTCATTTATTTCACGCAAGACTTCGGTTCTGTATGATGCTGGTTGCAGATATACCTCTGTAAAAAACCCAAAATTTCCTAAACCAACCGATTTAAATCAGAAGAAAATAAAAGCTATAATGTTTAATAATTGTGCAAAATGGACGGATTTATTTTATAATCTTGTAAGTAATAAGTATAAAGTTTTGAAGGAAATAGAATTCGAAATAGTTGTAAATTGAATTTGTTTTGAGTTTGAGTTTGAATTTGAGTTGTCACTCGTCAGAACAAAAATGCTCGCCTCATATATACATAATAGAACCGGTAACCACACCTTTTTACTGAAAACCAAGATTTGCTTCACAGTATCTGTGATTGGGCAGTGGCCAATAGAGTTAAAATTGAACTGGTTTATCCGCTCGCGATTATATAAAGATAGTTATAAACATTTGTTTTATATTTCTCAATCAACTTAAGTAATACTGACTGGTCAAGTCACCGGCTTTCATAAATGATAAAGTGATACGTATTACAAATATTTATAATTAATATAAAATGTTCAGTTGTTCACAGTATACGTAGCAGCAGTACCGGCTTCGGACCAGGCCTTCGATAGGTCCAAGCGCGACGTTATGGAATCAATGAAGAACGCTTGGAACGAGGTCGTAAGGACCTTTTCAGACGCAGGAGACGCAGTGGTGCATGTCTTCAAACCGACAGAAAAGAGTACCATAGACAAAATCGCAGATGGGTTCAAGAACCTCGCTTCGTAACCTGTTTTTGTTAAACTATTTTTTATATGTGCCGTGGTTGCAACTTGCAACCGATAAAAAATACACAGATGAGCGAAATATTAACAATGTGTTTTTACTTATATTTGATAGCAGTTTTATAATAACACGATATAAAATCAAATGAAATACAGAAAAAAGGAAAATGTTGTGAATATTCATTATATTTATTAAATTATGTTTGTAATTTAAACAATAGTAACATTTTATTTATACCTAGAAATGAATTTTTGTGTATTTTTAATAAGGTACTATTAATTCATGAAATTATCTATGAAAATGAATGTTCTAAATATTCGATTGAAAGTAAAAGTATTTCTATATCAAATTTTAAAAGCGATGTTATCAAAATAAACTATTACAGTTTGATTTCACTCGTCTATAAAATTGTAATTTAGTAGGTTTCTAGGAAAACCCGTTAGTGACAAGTCTAGTGGCACAGTTACGCGTAAAAGGATTGTGTTACGTTAGACTTGATTACCTTTATGTGTATCAATGCTATCGTTAAACGTAGAAAGTAATATTATAATTAAAACTTATAGACGAATATTGTAATCAATGCAAGTGTTTATTACGTTTATTTAATTATGTAATATTTAGTAAAAATATAATAAGAGTTTTATTAAAACTACATTTTGTTTTAAAATAACAGTTTATTTAAAAGGATAAGTTATATAAGGTGCAATACAACGGAGTAGTACATCGTGAGAAACGCAAGCGAGATCGAATGTGTATTATCCAACTCTACAGCTTTGTGCAACTCTATACGTCGCTTTGGTACGTGGTAGAGGAGTCTAATTGAAAACCGACGCATTTGTTTACGTCGCCGCCTGGGCTTGGTGTTTCTTCGAAAATCTCTATTAATCTATCTGTTTTTGGCTCAAGCCTCGGAGCAGGGCTCTCTGGATAGTCAGGCCGCTTGTCATATTCATCCTTATGTTTCTGACGCGACGGCAGAATGAATATACCGGCCGTAATATCCTTCGTATTAACCTGTTCCTCTTGCTCCTGAGCTAGTTCGTAGTTCCTTCGACGGAGGTCAGATATGTCGTACTGATAGCTTTCTGACTTATGACGCTCCTTAAAGAACATGCAGTACGTTATCCATGCTACTATGAACAATGCCTGAAATAAAACATCTAATGCACTCCACAGTCAGATGCAAAGATTGTTGAAAAAAAGTGAAACTTACCAGAACAATGGCGGCGATAAATCCAGCGATTAATGTAGTCATTTTAAATAATTTAAGCCTTTATTTAGCGGAGTTGAAAGTATGACACGCGTGTTGCAAGCGAGTTCAGCTTGTAACAGCCGCAGATGTCGCCCCACTGTCGTTCTCAATTAAAGTCAGTTGTGGCTCTTTTAGCGTGTGATGTCATTGGGATTGATTGGAGACGCATCATTTGGTACAACTGGGAATTGTTTGTTATATTTTTGTAACAATGAAGATACTGTCCGCGAGATTACTACGTTTGTAAAGATTATGATTGCATGCAATGTGTACCTCTATGCAATAGACGTTTTCTCGACTAAAGCTAAGTTACGGTTGATTGAGTTAACAAGAAACGAGTTTCACACCGTTTTCCTCATATTTCCGTAACGTGTAGGTACTGGGAATTAGACGTATTTTTTATTACACAATAAGATAAATAATTGCGTAAAAAGTTATGATTAGTTAAAAACGTAAAGGCCTTATAGGATAAGTAACAGATGGGTACATTGTAAGTAAGAAATTATTTTAGGGTCCAGAGTTTCTTAAAACCTGATTGATTTAAATCTTAACGTTTATTTATTTCTTTATTTATTATATTGATATGTAAATGTTGAATATACAAGTAAAGTTATAATGTAAACCCCATTTGCCAAATTTGATCCGTGTGCAAAAAAACGGGTTCGGGTCGTAAAAAGGGTCGCAGTCAATTACATAACTGCCCCTATTAAGATCCATAAAGTACACTGGTTACTGTTAAAATATACATTTCGATTGGTGGTAGAACTTGTACTATTCGAGAAGGAAGGTACTATCGCCATGCGAAGTAGCAACGTGAAGCTTTTTTGTTTTTCAGTGAAAAGTTGTGGCTCTCGGCTTATGTATGTATGAAGTTCCATGTTAATTCTCAAAAGCAACAACGCATCTATGATCGATCTCAGATGACACCACCGCTCTAAATGATGTTGGTTACAGAATATTACAGATGTCATTATATGGTAGTGACCATTTACCATCAAGTACACTATATGGTCTTTCACAACTTCTTTTTAATTATTTATTTATTTACTTTTTACATGCCAAAAGTGTTACACACTATACATACACAATGCAGATTTTAAAATAATTAAAAATTCTGGTGCGTACACCAATTATAGGCATGAACAACATTGATAGGTACAATACTTAGGTACTAATGCAGTTAGTTAGGTATTTAAGTAAAACTAATTAACAATTATCATCAAGCTGTAAAAATTTGGGACTTTATTGATGTGACGGAGTCTTATTTTTAAAAAAGGACTGCTAACAAAGTCGTAAAAAAGTACTGCTAAAATCACCAAAACAGCTACTTTATTGATTAATTAAAGTTATGTATCATTTACGACATTTATTCACATTCCCTTCACTAAGTAATATTTATATTTACAGTAGCCGTTATACATATACGTCGGCTGTAAGACTATTTTATTATATTATACAGTGTAAAATATTCTTTACAAATCGTAATACGTGATGCTCATATATAGGATTGTTTGTCTATTATTAATGACCATTGATTGGTAACTATTAATTTGCAATTAACATTCTTGGATATATTGAATCATAATGAAGACTCAGAATTGTGTTCAGATTATGTATTATAAGCAGTATTTCTTGTAGATGTTTCTAATATAAGATTTTTTATATCTTTTTATGCAAGCGAGCATGCAGATCATCTGATGTTAAAGGTCCAACCTCAAGCAGAAATAATGTCCTGGCTGCTAACACGCATAGGTGCGCTGCTATTCCTGAGGACTGTAATGATCGTCTCCGAAAGGTTAAGTGGAAGAATCACCCACCGGAGAGAAACTACATTCCTTTTAAATATGCCATAGATACAATACAGTGAGTATCTGTTCGTCTATTTGTTGTTTTCTTGTATTTGTTGTACGTAAGTATTATGAACGCAAAATTTGGAAAATATAGGTAGGTATGTTTTCTCAAAAAAAAATCTGTTTACGGAAAGAGTCGATGCAAATGAGAACATTCTAAATCTATGGAAATAATATGCGATAGGGAGCTCAACGGATATTAGTGTTTCGATGAATATGAAATATAATATTTGGATGAAAAACACATTTATTTAGCGTCATTACACACGTAATCATAATAAGTAATTTAATATTTTTGATGATCAGAGATTCGTCGATAAACGTGGACTTGACCCCTTTGCATAACGTTGAAGGTCATGAAATTACACTTAATCGCGATATTTCGCTGAATCGTCAGCGGCGTAAAGCGCTTATAACATTTTTATATTTCGTAGAATCAACACAAAAAACTAACCGAGTAAATGCAAAAAATATGCGAATAAGCAATTGGTGATGATAAGTGCATAACAAGTGGCTTGCCTAGATCATAAACGTTGGATAACGTTGTATGCAACGTCAGGGTTGGTCGGAAAAAGGATGGGTGACCGGTGACTGGTAAACTTTACTCGCGAAACTTCGAAGGGAGTCTTAAAACATCGATTCTAGTTATTATCGATTATATATGTCATTTATCTTTTTCGGGGGACACATTGTTGGAATAGAAACAATGAGTAGAGGATATCCGCTAAAGAAATTCCCGAAGTCATCCCGTCTTGCTATACCTATAGGCTTTTGAATCACTTCTACATTAGGGGCACTCTAATTCTCGAAAATTATAAGTCCATAATTTTCTTATATTTGTATAATTTTGACCAATAAAAAAAAACTTTTTTTTGCAAAGGTTACCAAAATTGTTTTATTATTTTCAAATTATTTTATTTTTTTAGTTTTATGGCAATTTTCGATATTTTTAAATTTACCTTTGGGGACACCACGTGCCCCCTCGTGCCCTCCAAATAGCACTCTGTCTAAAGATATTTTAAAGACCTCAGTAGACGAGTAACTTCGCTTTAAGACACTCAACTCTTCAACTCCGGGATTGAATCCTTTATATGTCGTCTACTAATAGCAATGGTGCTTCTCAGCACATGATTGCCTTCAATAAATTCCGTGTATAAGTTAGAGATGGACATCAATTCTATAACTCCTTAAATAAAAATCTTATCAAAGTTTTATAAACGGGCTTTTAATTAAAGAGTAAACAAAAGGCGTTCTGTAAATATAACCAGTAATCAGTTAGGAACTTCTTGGTATGTCTCCGACTTTTTTGTCCTATTACTTTGTAGGAATTCTCCTTATATACCTACAGGGAGCAGGCTTTATTGCTAATAAATATTGCAAGTATTGTTGCTAATAGATATTTATTTAGCTTGTTATGGCACTCGCATGTTTCAATGATGAGATTTGAGACATGATTTGAGAGGAAAAGTATTGATAACTGTGATTTTCTTGTATCTGGAAGATTTATTATTCGAGTTGTGTTGATAAGCTACTGTTTGTTATATAGAAGAATAAAATTTGTAATGTTGCATTAAGCACTGTTTATTTTTACCATCAGAAGTAAAATGTTTGATTTATCTGTTCTGTTAAAAGGTGTCAATATTGACGTGAGAGAAGACGTAGGCCAGTAATAACAGTGTGCTCAAACCTTGCAAAAAGTTGCAAAAAAAAACATTAAATACCTATCATTTATAACATTGTCATGAGTAATACAACATTTGATTATACTGAAATGCATGAATGCAGTTGCCCGGTGGTTATCGGTTACACCCAGGATAAATAGTTGTATGATGAGCACGAATATTTATTCTAGTTGGATATAAAATTATGTATTCAAGTCCGGTGTAAGTTGTGCATACATTTTTATATAAACTTGTAAGTTTATTGGTTGTCGCGTCAGCGCAGTGTAGGCTCTGCCTAGTTTGTAGACAAAAATCAGAGTTGACTTGATCCAAAATTTTATTATGTTCTTTACACAAAACTAAATCTGGAAAATTGATGTCTATGTTTTGATATTTATTCATGTATATTGTATTAGGTGTCTTTTTTATTTAACATATGCCACACATTTTTATCATCTATCCAGGGCTGATTGTAGGGCAGTGCCATAAGCGATTAAGTTGACTTCGGGTAACAATTTAGTTTTTAAACAGGTGATGGAACATTTTTTTTATATGAGAAGAGTAGCAAACGAGCTTGCAAATCACCTGATGTTAAGTAGTCGCAACCCATAGATAACCATGTACAACCGCATACACGACCGAAATCCTATCTGAGCTCGCATGTAGATACGTTTCTACCCCTGAGGACTAAGACGGTCGCCTCGCTTCAAAGTGTAGCTGGCAACCGCACCTCTCCAATCGAAACACAAGTAATGCTTTACGGTTATGAAGACGGCGGTGGTACCTTTCAAATAAGTTATTTCTACAAACCTTTAAAAAATAAGAGAAGCAAACAAAGTTTGACGCACACACGCGATCTAAATCAATAGTAATTGCCGTCACCCGGTGGATGCTGCGCACTTGACCTCATTGCCCAAGCTATACGGTCACGTGTACTTGGATACTACGTACCTAATAGTAGCTAAATTGGATCTGGGATTCCCACGTACACTTTATAAATTAGTGGCGTCATGAGTTCAGTATTTAAGGTGTGGAAAATCTATGATCTTGGATATTCAGACGATTTCTTTACGATGTTTATATGAGAGGAGTAGTCCAGTATACAGGAAAGGTTCAGTAATTTGATTTATTTGTAATTGTTGAACTTGCATCAAATAATAATTATAAATAATAACAATAATATATTTTTTGAGGCGAAACACGTGTTGGTACTAATATGTGTATTGGTATATATTTTTAATCACATCACGTTTTGCTATCCGGGAGGGAAGGTGGGCATGGTATAGTGCATGCTTTAAAATATATACCATTATACTACCATTATACATTGTGGTGGTGGATTGTTGGTCGTGGTCTCTATTAGTCATCTTTCTCTTTATGATCTCGCGCCATCTGCCTCTACTTTCGGCTATGTGTAGAGCATTGTATACCGTGGTGTCGAGATTTGTGCGGATTTGGTCAGACCAACGCATCGGACTGCGCCCCCGGGGTCTCTTGCCTTCAACTTTTCCGGTTACCAGAAGCTTTTCCAGGTTCTCGCCTCTTCTCCTAGCAATGTGGCCGAAAAACTCAAAAATTCTGCGGAGGCAGATGGTTGACAGTCGATATGTGATTCCCAGTTCTTGTAGGATAGAAGTGTTGGTTCTGTGAGCTGTCCAGGATATTCGCATCATTTTCCTCCAGCACCACATCTTGAAGGCATTAATTCGCATACGGTCAGCTTTTTTTAAGTATCCACGTTTCCGAACCATAAAGGAAAATTGAGAAAAAGTAGTTTTTAACGACAACTTAATATCAATAATTTCATTAACGACATAAAAAAAACAATAGTTAATAAAATAGATGATAATTTATTAAAAATAAATCTTGTGAACTAGGTGACATGCAGGCAGGGTTTAATAATTTATGATTTACTTATAATTGTTGTACTTGTAACAATACATAGTATCAATCATCACATTAGAGACATTTATGAAACAATAGTCAATGAAATAGATGATAATTTATTAAAAATAAATCTTGTGAAGTAGCCATTTAATCGAATATACATTATCTAGCTAGACATAGTTAGTCTGTAAATGATTTTGATGTGCTTCTCCAATTCCAGTCATATTAAATAAAACTAAGAACTTTCAGTGGTTTTCAATTTCTTGCATGTGGACCTGAAAAAAATAATTTAAAATCATATTAAATGAAACTATGTGATTACTTCAAACGTGGTATTATTACGTGTCTATATGCATAATTATAAATGATTGGTGTGCAAGTAAGGCGACAATTTTAGTCCAAAGGTTACAAGGCGTTACGTACGTCTTAAGATAAAACTAAATACTGTTTGAGGTTACATGCTAGAGGTTAGATAGATATTGGTATTGATATCGGTCTTCTTATTTAAAAATGATACAATAAAACTTACCACTATCATCAACCACATGAACTGAAAAATAAAATAAATATTGTATTATTTATATAGTTACAAAACAACAACGTACATACTTTATTTATATAGGGTATTTCGATATATTAAATATTCGATGCTACTTGTTGTGACGTATTAAATAAGCATATACTATATATATACATACATATATCTCTAAAGATTCGTGTGGCGTCGTCGCATGTCTAACAAACACTTACATAATGAATACAGAATTCATTTCAATTATAACAATACGTAAAGAGCCCAATATTTTTTGAAAATTTGTAATAAAAAAATTAAAAACATTTTAATATAGAATACAATATATATTCTGCAAAAAGAATTTCCATTGATAGTACGTTGTACCTGCTATAGATATAATAGTTATTTTTTTGTATAATTTATATGTTAAGCTTACCTTGCTCGTCTCCGTCTACAACGTTAACTGAAACAATGCAAGAACAATTAAAATAAGAACAATAGTAAAACTAGATAATAATACCTCTTAATTTATATAAAACAGATACTAAATGCAGCCGGTCAATAATTTATGGACGTTAGATTACAATAATTACAAAACAGTGGTCTTCTAACAATAACAATGAATAAATCAATGATTGTAGACAAAGGCATGCATTTTAAACTAGTGTATGCATGTGTAAAAAGGTTAAAAAGTGCATAGAGATTATCTCGTTATTCCCAGAACAACCGGAAAAAGAAACAAAATATGGACTTCTCTCTCAGTCATTAGAAATTGGAAAAATAAGGAAGATTACAAGTGACAGATAAAAAAGTAAATTTCCATCAAAAAAAAATTGCCTGTTTTATTGTGTTTTTTTATAAAAATTAACTATATTCATTAAAACTATGTTCATTAAAAACATGCCTGTTTTAAATAATACATGAGATTTTGAACAGTGTGACTCGACTATAAAAATAGGTTCAGCTTTTATTGTTAAGTACAGTCTACGCTAAAATGTATCTAATATCAAGTTAGGTTTCCTATTTTTGGGGCTGACAACCCTAGGGGAATGGGCGTATATATATTTCTTGAAATAAAATAAAAACCACACACGCACACGTAACAAATGAACATAAGTAAGCTTTTAGTTAATTTACATGCAAATTCAATTTAGGTATTTTGAGTATATTTTTATTGAATTTAATGTTAAATATACTATCTTATCGTAATTATGATACACAGTGACGTTGTTTCTACAAAAAGTTACAAAAAATTCACTGCTAATGATACATTGGCAACACCTTTGACGTCGAACTGTCATTACATAACTATAGTTCATAGAAAATACAGTAAATAGTAGCCATAGTTAGTTTCCATCGGATAACCTAGTCTGTGGGTTATTTTTTAAACAGCTTGGAAAATTAAATCTTTTTCGAATGGGACTTTCTGTGTAAGGTCATTTTCAATTTGAAGAAAAAAATTACTCTTTAAAATGACAAAATAGGGATTGGTTAGCACCAATCCCTATTTTTAAACTTAGCAGTTTAAATAAGAATCGAGCACTATATTTATGCATATATAGACAAAAAAAAAACTTTTGGAAAGATATAAGTTTTCCTAAGTACATAAAACAGAAGATGATGTTTATTTGAAATTCATTGATGTTTTTTCCTTAAACCATTTGATATAGATGATTGTAACACTAGGCTAAGACAAAGAAAACATATATACAGCAAGTAATTATGTATTTTGAATAGATTGGCAACTAGCCAGGTATACGGACTGTGTGGTAGGTAAGTGGTCACCGTCGCCTATGGATAAAACTAGAGGAATAGTGCGTTGTTAACCTTGAAGTATAATTTGCTAGAATATCTAAGAAATTCTGTTTTTCGTTTAGCCATTTTAATAATATTCGAATTTAATATGCAACAAAAACCACAGACGTGAAACAGATGTTGCAAAAAGTGTTTAAATTGATTATCGATAATTGCTAAGAATATTGTAATATCCGCTTGCGAAACATTCAAAACTACCTATGTTCCAATCCAGGAGAGTCACAAGATATTTTTATAACTAGCTGTGCCCGTGACATTGTCCGTGTTTATTATATATATTTTATAAAATAAAAGTAGACTTTGTTACTCATTACATGAGCTATCTGCTAGTGGAAGGTCCGTCAAAATCGATCAAACCGTTCCAGACATTAGTCGAAACAAAAAGCCAGATAGACAAAAATTATATAAAAAAAAAATATTTTTATACAATTATATATTCCGTATGTACATACATATGCACTTACTAAAAAGCGTATATTTATTCCAAACAGAAGCTCCAACGTTATTTATTTTTATCGAATATAGGTTATCTGGTTAATTCTTATGAACTAAGTAGACAGCTGTATTTAATATTACCTTTACCCGAGATTATGTCTGCGTGAATTTAATTGGAGAGGTGGACATTTGTATTTGGCTTTATCGTAAAGAATACAATACATACATTCAAAATGATGAATTTATAAAACATTTTACCCTCAAATACTCTTTTAGGGAAGATTAGAACATTGAAGAATTCGTTCATTTGTTTCACATCAAATCTTTAATGTGAGCCAATGTTTACGTTCTTAATATAAAAATGTATGCTACTTTCATACAAACATCAATTCCTTATTTTGCTCTATTATGTAAATAAATCTTAATTTTCATATCCTAATGACTGCCCT
>DWON01007247.1:0-13105 GCA_018251015.1 Phocides pigmalion okeechobee
GAGAACTTTAGTTCGACCGGGGAGGTACCACCGCCGCTCTCTTAAGCGGTCATAAAGCATTTCCTGTGTTTCGGTTAGAGAGGTGCAGTTGCCGGCTACACTTTAAAGCGAGCTGACCATCTTAGTCCTCAGGAGTAGCAACGCATCTACATACGTTCAAGCTCAGATAGGATTTTGGTAGTGATTGTGGTTGTACGTGGATGTCTATGGGCTGCGACTACTTAACATCAAGTGGTTTACATTCTCGTTTGCTACTCTTCTAACATAAAAAAGAGAATATTCATTTTTTTAATGAAACGAGGATCAAGAAGTAAAGGTAAATATAAATCGTAACGTATCGTAGATTTGTGTCATTTTAGTAAAATAAATTCAAAAGTTTTCAAGTAAAAATAACCGGCTGTGACAATTAAATTGGATATTTGGAATACAATAAAATATTCAAACTTTTCCGAAGTTTGATGACCGAATAAATCCATTGCCCTTTTGGCTTTTTATTTAAAATTTGTCTAAAGAGTTTATCGGTTCCTAAGAAAATTGGATTATGAATAAAAATGTTTGGTGTTTTCGCATACACTGTATTTTTATGAAACAAAAAATGGTAACAAAATACTCTTTTATGTTTGTTGCATTTTATTGAACACGCAAAAGGATTGATTCTAACATCAAAACAACACCGCACTTTTCGCATGACAAATCATGTGCGATGAGTAAAAAGTTCAATGAACAATAGATAGGTACTTACATATCCCTATTTTATAGTCATCAACAACCTGCCCCACTGTGTGGCCTCCCTTTAGACTGTGAAATATTGTTATTCCACTAACCTAGTCAAGTTTGGATTGATAGGCTCCATACACCTATAGGAATTTCGATATTTCCTTCATCATTCAATCAAATGGTAATTTATTTCTAATACAGAAATAAGAGATACGAGTCAGAGGATTTTCACTCCAAATTCTTAGTATGGAATCTTACCTTGGAACATCAATGCTTCACTTTTAATACATTATTTTCCTTACATATTTTCAATATATTCCAATGGGCGACGCAAATCATTTACCTACTTTTATTATTGTTGCAGTTTTACGACTTGCGTCATATAGTAGATGTCAACACTACATATATGAATTCAGTAAAAACAATCTCATCAGAACCATCTAAAAAATCTGGTAAAATTAAATGAAAAATGTTATTCAAATATAGATTTATAGACTTATATGGCAAATCAATTTGACAAGAGTTAAATGTATACGTATTACTGACTGAACGATCGTTTGAAAACTCATAGAGAAGTTCATAATTTTATGAAAAACACTCGCAGTTCATATAAATAACCCGAAATATAAATCTTATAAATAACTACCAAACAGACATGAACGCATTCAAACAATTCTTCTAAATTTATACTATAAGCCCAAAACATTTTCGTATTAAGCTATCCATAATGTACGTTAAGATTTCATTTTATCTATTGTAATTATAATCCTCGGGTTGCGTTGTAGCGGTTTGGTTAAACCACTGACACCCTCACCTCTCCATTACTGCGCCGTGAAGCAGGGTTAACGACCAGATCGCGTGATGCCACACTCCTTCACGCTTATTTATACGATGAAGCGAACAAACCTAGGACCCGACATTCAAGTGTTACAACATACGGCGACCTATCAAATTTCCATTATCAGCAAGTTCGTAGGACCCTATGCCTTTTTTAGACTGAATTCCAGTTGTTGTTGCTTTAAGTTACCGAGCAACAATCTATTATTATTAAGTAGAGTTGTAATAGAGTTTTTAGTACGTACATTTGTGAAGTTTTAATAACAAATTCAATGACAGTCACCACATTTCTTTTTTTTTCAAGGTAAACCAAATAGATGAGAAAATTTATTGAAATAACCCTGGAAAATAAACTAAATCGAGCTCGACCATGATTATGATTGTGACAAATTAGGCATACAATTATGCAGGTCTCGAGTTCGAATACCAGGCACAATTGCATTTTTTTATGTGAGAAGAGTAGCAAACGAGCATGCAAGCCATCTCGAACGTAGATGCGTTGCTACTCCTGAGGACTACGATGGTTGCTTCGCTTTAAAGTGTAGCCGGCAACCGTACCTCTCAAGCCGAAACACAAGTATTATTTTACGGCGGATTATGGGGGCATAAATTATAAGCGTATTTGAAAATGGAAAGTGGCAGAAACTACAATTCGATGTATTCTGTACAAGGTAACTGTATAGATACCACCGCTTTCATGAAGACATTTTTGCGTTTCGTTGAAAAGGTTTAGTTGCCGGTTTACTTATATAGATGGGAACATTTTAGTACTAAAGAATAATAACGCTGTGATCAAATTCAGGTGTCCGTTGGCGGTAGTGGTTATTTACAATTTGGTGAACTGCATGCTTATGTTTGTTCGCTTCTTCATTCATACTTTAGCATCATAAAAAATATATGTTTTTTAAATCATTTTCTCTCGCTGCATGGAACATTAAACATTTTTGTTTTTTAATTTGATGTGCTTGCCAACATGTATCCTTAAGTGTACTAAGACTACCTACCAACCAGAACCAACCATCGTATTGTACTGTAGCCATAACTATTCTGACACTTGTACCCAGCGGAGGATCAGTAATGGGTCAATAATTATATTACATAATCCTTATCCTTATTACTAATATGTAAGAGAGAAATCATAGATGTTTTTTAATTCTTTGTGGTTTTATGAAAGATCTACTAGTTTAATTTATCTTAAACTTTGTATACAGTCTGCCTGGCCCTCTGCTCTCATTCTAGGCTATATATTATCACTGTATACTATATTGGAAGTGAACAGAAATAAAAAATAATCATACTTAAGGACATCGTCTTTTTGAACACAAATTTTAAAACTACTTCTTTAGTTCATAGCAGGCATGTAAACATAGATACATATTGCGGAAAAAGCCGTAGATGAAAACTAATTAAATGCATATATTTGGTTGTTAAAAAATATTGAACAAAATAGCATCATATTATCACGATCAGCTTCATTTAAATCAGACAAGTTGTTTTAGCGTAACACCATAACAGATATAAACAGACAACAAATCTCGAGACATGAATTGCTTTCTATATAAATAATAATGACTAGTAAAACAACATATTTCAAAAAATATTCGATGCACAAACAAGGTTTAATGTTTTATTATCCGTATACATAAATATAGCCTTTCACCCGTCGGTTGGAACATAACATAAAATACAAGCCTTTGTTTTCAACCTATGTGACAAACTAAAACATAACTCTTTTAAAATGCTGCCACCTGATACCACAAAGTCATTGGAACATCAAATAAAATGCACAGCCGCTGACTATATTTCATGCCTTGAAATGTGAAATGAATGCTTTATGCGGCTACCAATGTAAACCAAATAAGAGATTTAATAGTATTTACGTACAGAGAAATAAAGTACGATAAAAGTACGATGCGTGTCACGATCGGTGTATGAATTACTTATAAATATCAGCTACAAATGAAGTTGGTTTCTGTTGCGACTCATTTATTTTTTTATGAAATATAAATAGCGAAATAGCAAGTCTACTTAATGGTAGGTGGACAATATCGCCAAGGGCATCTATACACAACTGCGAACAGCAAGTTGTGAAACACAGAAGTCGATCACAGATGCGATGCTTCTACTAATTTTGCCATGGACGCTGGCTGTATTCTTGCGCAGAATAGCGATAGCTATTCTCTGCTCGAGGTATGTACCAACGCTCTTGTTACTAATTGTAGCAATCAAACCGTGATGTAATCTTGACACACATAACACACACTTTAAAACTTTCTATGTTACGATTTGTAATTTTGTAATCGTCTTACGTTTAATCGACGTCACCGGTGACAAGAGTGCTGATTCATATTTTTCACAGAGAATTGCAATTGCTATCAAACGTGGGAATGCGACTAGCTTTTTAGGTGTCATGGCGATTGGGTACGGACTCCCTTTAGAGTGTTTAGGTTAGGCATTTATTTAAATATTGTAATTAAAATGTAAATAAATATTTATAACATAATTAAGTTAATAAATAGCTTTAATAAACAATGTTTAATATACACTTAAATGTACCTACAGTAGGTAATGTAGTACTTGCTATTGTAATAGAATTCCTAATGAATTTCTAATTAAGTGCTACGTGTCTCCCGTATCAAGCTAGTGAGAAATGGTAATTGAATGCTGCACGAATTTAATCAGATGGAGCAATTCGATGTAGGTCGATGCGTTCTGCGTAGTACGTAATAATGGGCTGATATAAGATACGTTTAGGGTTTAAACTTTCATTGAATGTAGCAATTATGTGACGGTGAGTCTACCTAATTAGCGAAGTACACCTAATTGACAGTGAAAATGTCATAGGTTAATAAATAAATAAATAATAATGAAAATAAAAGGTTTTCAATGTTCATTACGTGTAAAAAAATATACATATAGCTATGTACCTTACACTGTGAGACAAAATACTTTTCCCAATTGAAAGGAGTCATGGTCCACCGCGTAAAAAAACTGTAGATTGGTTTACTCCCTTTAAGAACATTATAAAACAGTCACATTTGCGGTTTGTGTATTGTACCTGCACAATTAAAACAAATAACTTGTAACAAAGACATAAATCAAAAAAGTTCAAAGAACCTTTCTAAGTATGTGCCTTCAAAACTTAAGATTCTGAGGACAACGAATTTCATACAGATCTAACTTTAAGTACCGTTGTCATGGCTGGAATTTAGTTAAAATCTTATTTTATATTTTTATATTTAGACTCGACTTTTTTATTGTGAAAGAGTAAGAAACGGGCATACAGGCCACCTGATGTTAGGTGGTCACTGCAGTCCATGGACAACCAAGTCCAATCTCAAATACGTGTAAGCAAAATTGTTACCAACATAATAATCATAATTATTTTAAATATTTTTTTTTTTTACATTTAGTTTTTTATATTTATATTTATATTTAAATTTATATTTAATATGAAATTTAAAAATATAGTATGTAATTCTGAAATAAATTATTATTATATTTATCTGAATGATATTTTATAAATAAGAGTAGTTTTGCTGTGTTCTTTGCAACTATCTTTAGAAATTATCTGAGCCGAAAGTCTGTGTTCATTTGACGTTACAGTTTCAGTAGAAAATTCACTTAAATATAATATTCATTTTACCCATAAGCAAACAGTCTTGACTATCCGAGTTTGCTGAGATAAACATTTCTCCTATTTTCTTGAAATAGCATCAATTTTAATAAAGTAAATAAAATTCATAAACGAAGAACATTTGAGGCACAAAAGACTTTTAGTATCATAATATGAAGAACTAAATAAAGTTAAGGCTATAATTTTAATCTTTACATTTAAATGTTGAAGTTTTTAATCATATTAATGTTTACTTATCTGCAATTTTACAAAATATATATCTGCGTCCTTTACCACCATTAAAGTAGAACCTTGTGACGAATATACAGCTTTACAGGACCAGCATACAGTTATTTGGTCAGGATGCCCTGATGAAAATTTTCGCTTGTTAATGATAAGGTCGCCTATAGTTCATTTAATTAGTTTATATTTACTTTGCTTTAAAACGAGTAAAGAGTTATGTATCTAGCGTAGGCTAAGTAATTAGATCGCAGAACTAAAACTGTATTACAATGAGAAGACTGGAAAAAAGTTTGGCAATTGTGAAATATTCTACCCAATTTTAAAACGGTGAAAACTCCTCATCGAGCATAACCAACCAATTTGATCACAGATATAGTGCTACTCTATGATCATGTTGTAACTTTTTCTATAAGTCAACAGTCATAATAGACAAAAGCAATAAAAAATACCTTTAAACTAGACAAAAGCAGTAAAATATGGTAGTAGTGTCATTGCATTGATTCGCCGTAACGTATTTTTCATCGACTATAGAAAATTCTTTAAAAAACTGTACAATTGGGTTGTTTATTTTTTTATTAAAATACAAAGTATATGTATAGGATACTGATAAATAAAAAAATCCTCGCCAGCTTTACTATACTATGTCCTCAAAATATAAGATTAGTCCCTTGCTTTAAACTGGGTCGCAAAACTTTTCAACGATAATTATTTTGTGCATTTGTGCTGAGCTTCAGGTTAATATAGCATATTAATACATAGTCTATAACAAGAACAGAGAAACAAGTATTCTGAACAAAAGTTTAATTATATTAAATTCATAGTTTTTGCGTTAAACAAATACTGACCGACGGCCATGCATTTTTACACTATACTGCTTTAACTTACCTATTTATATTAACCTTGTTTCAGGTCACATGATGGAACGTTTGAGGGAAAAAAGCTCTTGCTGCATGCAACATTAGACTTCACTTCACATTTTCTATAATGAAAAAGTTAAAGGACGACGAATGTGCAACTGTGAAGTTGTAAAGTGTTTCCAATGTCGGGCCCGGAAGAAAGCGTCTCGTAGACAATGCACAGCCTCCTTAGAGCGGCTATAGCTTCAGCCCTATTAACGGTTTTCTATTCCATTGCAGGTAAGGAAAATAATCACCACCATCAAATATTATTAGACGAACGCTACCTTGTCCTTATCCTTACTATTGCATAAGTTGAAACATTACCTGTTTGTTTTCTCTAACACTAAACCTACCTATTTAGTTTACTTCAATTTTTATATAGAGTAACTGTTTATACCATATTATGTTCGAAGTAAATCGTGTCCATACTTTTTACATACCATTTTACAGCAGGCCTCTAAACTTATATTTCGCGTGCAAAGCAGTGAGTTAATGCTTGTACGATATAAATGATATAACTTGTAATGTTTGTAGTAGATTGAAAACTTAAATTTAGATTAGTGTGACCATTATTAAAAACTGTCATTTTATGTTTATTTCACCTTCCAAAACATCTTTTTGTCCCAACGATTGAGTCCAAGTAATTAGTTTAGCTTAAGTCTGTCGCTTGTACCAGTTTTATGTATTTTCCATGGATTTATTAAACCAACAAAAAATATTTTGTGAATATTTAACAGAATATCACTAGCGTCCCGGCCCAGCTTTGCTCGGGTTATAGAGTTTACATTTACTCACATTTTTTTCCTTTCATACATCCCCTCATTCCCTACTTGCAAACACTAACAATTAGAAACGTCTATTTCGAACGCCGACTGGATTGCTATATGAATTAACAATTTAATTTCTCGCCCAATTTACAAAAAACAAAACTTATTATGCACTAAAAACTTTCTCATGAATCACTCTACCTGTTGTTGACAACCGTGAGAAAATCCGTACTATACTTTGAGTTTATCACGAACAGACAGACAGACGAGGAGACTTTATTTTATAATATTTAGAGATGTATAAATTCCGGCACGATAGTTTTAAATAATATGTACCAAGAAATTAATTTTTAATTAAAATATTACACGGGTTGGGTAATATAGAAAATGTATCCAAGTATTGCATACATAATGTGGTAAGAAATAATTTGTACCTACGTATTATATTTAAAGGGCGACCCGCCGTTATGCGTACATTGAGAGCGCGATTTCATTTAGATACTGCGATGCATCAACCGTTTAATAATCATTATAATGTTATTTGTTTGTCGAAGTATAATTATTCAAAATATAATATGACACTACGTCATTGGAAACTTACAAGTTAGCAGAATTATTTCTCTGAACACGGATAAAATCGCAAACATGATACTTTATTTCTCTGCAACTTCACATCTGCAGTGAAGCTACAAAGAAATTAATGCTTTCTCGGGCTTAGCGGTTATTGCTCAAGCTGTTTACAGATAGGATCTGCGGCAGCCATCAGTCCTGCTAAGTGTCCGAGTCAGAAAGAACCATTAAATAAAGATTTACATTTTTTCCAACAAAGCCGCGACACTGATTTAGCATTTCAAGGATAGTTATAAGAAATTTTTGTATAACCTAACACAACATTAAGTATTCAGCATGGGCAGAGTAATTTAAAGATTTTTCATTGCTTTGTAAGGCATTATCTCCAAACATAATACAATATTTTTCTGTTAATTTATAATTCCAATGGGATTTTAATCCTCAGGCATGTGATGTTTGTTTTACCGTGTAGGTCATTGATTTTAATTTTTATATCTGCTGCTTTTATATGTGCCAGGGAATCAATAAAAGGTCAGACACTTACCACTAGACTGCAATACTAATTAATGAATAAGTAATAGGTAATACACGAATTAATGTTACTAAATAAAGATCAATTACACTTACGCTTGTAAAACAATTAAATTAGTTGAGACAGAGCGTTCAGATAATTATATTGAGTTTAATGTTTGGCAGTGGCAGTTAGCAAAGGAACTACAAAGCGAAGTGAGGCGTCAGCCGAGACCGGAAACAGCTGTGTCGGTAGCGTGCTGTTTACCAATTTATCACTAAGCTGATTATATATAGGCTCTTTCCTGCGACGTGTTTTATGATCTTGTTTGCTCTCTCCATTGTTCCACTCCTCTATTTACACACCTTTTAAATATAAGACAAAAGGTGCGGGATTTTCGCTCTGAGCGTAAGTCAGATAATATTTATGGCTCTCAACTGGGCGTTTCAGTTAAGTGTACTGTAACCTTTGTACTCGAAACTACGCGTATGTTGCATACCGGCACAATATCGATGTAAAATAATATTAACACTTGAAATATATAATTAAATTGTAAGGCGCCTGCCACGGTACTTTTTTGTGTACATTTTGGCAGATTTCATACAAAATGTAACCTAAAAAAATTACAGATCTCTCTTTAAAAGATGCATTAGCGACTCCTGTAGTATTACATATGTTTACAAGCGAAGATAACTGCTTTGTAGTAAGCTCATCTGCCTTTTTGTTAGGTTGTTTAAAAAAACCAATGAATATTTAGATCATTATATTCTTTATGTACCAAACCAAAATGTTTAAGGTCGAAAGTACGAAGTGGAATCCGACGGTAATATTACGCTTTTAGGCATTTATCAAGATCACTTTTAGGTGCTCGACGCAAATAACTCTATTTTGTTTTGGAACTAACCTACTTCTAACCCATCATTATACCAACACCATTGTTTTGGGGCGGTACGCGGTCCACTGACGAGGTCAGGATTTCGAGACCGGAAGAAACGAAAATATCATGTATTGTTCCTTTTGCGTGTCGTTTGAGCTTTCGGTAAAAAACGTCAAATTGTACTTTTATATAAATTGCGTGAATATACATAAAAAATGTGACCTCGAGTGTATAATTAACATGGTAGGGTTACATGAATCGACACTGCATGATATAAGTAGGTCATTCGTTAGAATATGTTAATGGCGTCTGTAGATAAAATAAACTAAATGAATTTCAACAGCTATGACTAGGAATCGAGAGTTTTAAATATCTGTAAATGACGCACTCGAATAAAACTTATTTTTTATTTTCCTCGTTTGTTGAGAAACTTACGATAACGTCTATTGCTGAAAAAGAAAACATTATTAGCACAGGCATATGATAGAAAACATAAACCAAGAGTAATTGAAATATGCGTATTTTTGTAATAAATTTATTTTCCCTAAAATATATTTAATTTTTTTTGTTTTGTTTTTCTACTGCGAACCGAATATATCGATATCTGTTATGCAGATATCTCAACAGTTCAAATTTTTCGACATTTGGGTAATCTTGAACTTGGGCATGCGAAGGTTACAGAAACCACAATTATTATCAACGTAACATTCTGTATACATGTACACTTCATCGTCTCATAATATATTTGACTACTCCTGCTTTGTATGATTATAAGTAAAATCGAAGTATAATTAAGTCAATTAATGCAGCCTTCTTTAGATTATTTAAGCCTACCCGCTTGTAAAAGCAAACATGGCAACCATATTAGTACTCAGAAATAGGAATGCATGTATAAAGGATTTCAGATAAGCTTCTGTCCTATTTTGGGTTGGATATAGATGGAAATCCGTGATAATCCGTGACAACCGTATTAATAGGTAGCCTGCGCCCTCGTTTGTTACTCATTAAAAAAACTACATCAGGTATTCTTATATTCTTATATTCTTCTAACATAAAAGTTAAAAAAGATTTCAAGTGACTAAAATAAATAAAAAAAGTCGATGGACATCTGGCAAATTAGACGAAAGCGTCGAATGAATAGCCATGCAGCTACACGGGTATAAGCATGAAAAATAAATTGCATAAAAGTAAACAAGTGTGACAAAAGCCGCGCCACAAATTGTGTTTTCAGTGGCGCAGGTGGCACGGCCTTAAGCTCTACGGCCGACGACGAATCCGTATGCGGATTTAATTTAACTTTGCTTCACTGGATATTGTCCTTGCACTAAAATTTGTAATATTATTTCTAGTTAATGTAACCAACCACCCTCGCTCTGGGTACAGAATTTGTATTATGCTAATAGCTCTGTATCCGTTATTTAATCTCATCCGATTTTAATGTTATTTGTTTTTACTAATTGACATAACAATGAAAATACCTAATTGTATTCTAAAAGTAGACAGATTTTTTTCATTTTGTTATATAACGAATACTCATGATTAATCATTTGTAATTTCCGATATTTCTAATGTGTAAATACCGCGATGATGTTAGTTTAAAGTCGTAGATAGACTTTTTAAAAAGTACAGTTTGGTAATTTACTCGCGTATCATATCTAATTTCCTTAATTACTAATCGTAAATTTTACATACTTCAGACAAATAATCTACATATCACATAATTTCTGTTTTCCGTCCTTTGATAAAAGATATCGTTTAATAAATCCAACATTACGACTCGACACAAGTAAGATGTTGGTTAAATCAAAAGATCAACATAAGGAAGCGTTATACGAAAACGCTACAATAGCTACTATCGTAATGCTTTTAAATAAACAACAAAACCAAAAAAGTAATAGACAAATAAAACAGAGCAACTCAAGAACAAGTTATCAGTAAAGGAGAACCAAATATTTAACTATGTCTCGGGTACTCACCATTAACGGTTATTGATTTTTGATTGCCGATATTTTGAACCAGTTACATGGCTCATGGTCACGGCAAAAACGGTGTAAGATCGGCAATTAATAACCAAAAATATTTTACCCGATATATAGTAAAATATATAAATTATGGAATAATATTAGTTTAAAATCATGAGATCCAAATAGTTCTGTAGAGCAACATGTACACAAGAAAAACAAATTGCATAAAAGTAAACTAGAGTCATAGAAGCCGCGCCACAAATTGTTTCAGGAGCACAGGTGGCGTCGCTATAAGCTGCGACGGCCCACACCGAATCCGTATGCGACTTTAATTTAACTTTACTCCGCTGAATTGTTCTTGCACTAAATTTTGAATTATTATTTATTTTGAATAATACTAATACGTTCCATACTTACAAACGTATGATTCGATCAAGTTTAACCATGTTATCAAAGTAAAATTTAAACTTTATTCTCATAAAAACATACTCGTACAATTACTTGCGTTAAAATGTATTTTAACTTAAAATTATTTTGAATACGATTCATGTCACGTTTGGTTAGCTCTGTTGCTAACTAGAGGGCTGATTCACGTTTCACCCATAAATTGCAATCGCTTTAAGCGTGGGAATGCGTACAGCGTTCTTGGCACCATGCCTCGTTGACACTGACGTTCTGTAGGTTGTTTATGTGAGGTTTTTATCATTTAGTTTGATATTAATCATTGTTAGATTAAGTTCAATTTATTATTGTTGTTTATTGAGACCGTAACTGATCTATAGACTAAAGCATCGGCGAGCGCGGTTAAAATTTGGATAGGTGACCCGTAGTAAGAAAATGTTTTGTAAGCTTCAAATTAAAACAGTTGTACTACCTTATACTGCTGATAGAAGAAATAAATGTAATTGATCCATACAGTCCGAATGTTAAGGTATTATTACGATTGAATAACCATGAATCGTCATGAATAGAACCGACTAACTACATTTAGGGACGCACGGGAAAGTCGCAAAGGCTCATTCAAATATGAATGATCAATGTAACAGATAGACGCGGGATACAAGTATGCAGAATGTAGTACTCTATTAGCATAGGTAGGATCTCAGCCGGTGCACGATACGCTTTGAATACATAAGGTGACTGCATCAATGTGGCGACTGAACAGCCTGGCATACTGTTGCTGTTTTACCTTTAATCCTAAAATTATGTGATAGAAATATGTCACACACAGTGTAAAGCGAATGAATCTTTTCTTCTTTCGCCTACAAATAGTTATATACAAGAAAAGAAATAGTATTGTTTAAATTTTATCCAAGATCATGTATAATTAAATTCAAAATCAATTGTTGAGGACTAAAATGGTTACTGTGCTTTTTGGTGTAGCCGGCAACCACATTTTTCAACCGAAATATAAGAGCTGTTTAACGGCGTACCATATAGGCGACGGTTGTACCTCCCCAGTTAAATTTTAGTTATATAACCTAGCAATGTTATGTTATGTTGTAGTGGGTATAAAATAAGATTAAAACAATGAACAAAATGAAAAATTGACAAGATATAAGTTTGAAATGACCACATGATTATCCGCAAAATTTATTTAAAACTTTTTTATTTTATAGTTTTCTTACAATTGCTGATTAGCTCATGTCCGCCGAATATTAATTTATCATTACTTATTTAGAATACATGAAAAATACAAAAAATGCAGTCATAAATACAGTTAAGCAAAGATCCTTACATATTCAGTTGCAGAAACCTGATAACGTCGAAATGCTTTGTGTAATGCATCTCATCATTAACAACCCATTATTATCTCACCTGCTGCGTTTATTCTAAAATGAAAATAGGTCATAATCACAACGCAGGTCTATTGCAGGTTGGTAAACTTTACATGTATTTTGGAACTTTATAGAATACTCTCAGGTACATAGGCACTTCATAATGCTTACCTTCACTGTTAAAGCAATTAATACATTTCAGGCGTATAACTTTGTAAAACTAGAGGTACTTGCCAGGACCAAAAATCAAAAAAAATCAAAAATCAAAATATTTTTATTCAAAGTAGATTCTTTACAGAACTCTTTTTGAACGTCAATAAACTACC
>DWON01007248.1:0-13105 GCA_018251015.1 Phocides pigmalion okeechobee
CACTTACCAGTGGGCGAGGGCTACTATAGTTAAGCCGGGGTGCAATCCCGAGTTCAGTCCCGGGCAAAGAGGGTGTACCTCGAGGCCCGTATTCCCCCGCCCAAAGAGGCTGGGACGTCCCCCCCGATGATGAGATGACAGTGAAAAGATTCTAACACACACGTCTCGTGTGCTCACCATCTTCCTAAAGTTAAACTGTATAATGTTTATTTATCGAAGATTGATTTAATAAGAGTGCCTGGAGTTTTTTTCCGCCGGCTTTTTTCAACTTCGGTCTACTTTAGCCAACAAGGTGCTCAAAGCCGATGTACAGATTTTACATTGTACCCTTGACCTTGAAATAAAATATTTTGAATTTGAATATACAGTGGGTGTGGGGTTTGTAGCGGATTTTTCGAGGTTGTGCGCCTATTAATTGTGGAGATAAATAATGTGAGCGAACTTGCATGCCTCAAAGTTCGTAATAGAATATTGAAATTTGTATGATATCTACCAATCTCCACTGGTCTACTGTGGTGAACTACAGCCTAAATCTTCTTATTCTGAGAGAAAAATGAGAATAAGGGTTCATGATAAAACCTCGAAAATCACACAGAGCTTGTGGTAATAGAGGGATGATCATGAAAACTATCATTGACGTAGGGCTAAGGGATTAAATTCAGTAAATGGGTAGCAGCCTCATTTTGCAATTTTAATCATCTAATGCGGGTCATAGACACGCTTGTCCCAGCGAGGTGACTACATACTTCTAGGTACAGATATTTCTTTTGTTGAATAATAATCCACTTGATATTAACCATATGCCACCGCTTCCAGATATGTTTTAAGAACGGGTGGTTTGGTGAAAAATATATTGTGTAACTTACATATGAGACTACGATCTCAGTTCTTAGGGTAGAAACGTATCTGTGATCAGCTTTAGATGGATCTGCTGTTCTATAAGAGCTAGTCTCGTATGTCTATAGGTAGCAGTGACCACTTTATGTTGCCATTCCTGAGAACTAATTTGGAATGCCTCTAATAACTGAATCTGTTTTACTATAAATTAGGATAGTGCAGTGTTCCAGGGCTGACATAAGATATAAATGTTCAATATGGTTGCCGCCGCAAACGAACTTTAAAAGAATTCGAACACCTACCCAGTCTATGAAAAACTAAACTAAAATAACCGCTAAAAACCTAGGAAATTGAAGTAAGCCGCAGTAATTTGTTTGAGAGTTTAATCAAATGTAGGCATCTTGAATGAAACCATTAGTAGAAATACGAAGCTGCGCTTTTTTAAATCCGTTTAACTGAACACGAAACGTAGATAACGATACCGGCATAGACTTCAAAGAGATGAGAGTATGTATTCATGCAAATTTAACGTACCCAAGTACCATCGTAGTATATTAATTTAATAGGATTTTTTGCAATCACGTCAATGTCTATAATCTTATGATCCAAATCCATCTTACTTGCTTAATTTTCTTTTTCTGTATCCTAAATGAATTCATTTTTTTTAAATCAGGTTTTTGTGAAATTTTGCAAGTAGCAATATCAATGAATGTTGGAAAATTATAACAGCTTTGCAGCCTCTAAACGATTATTTTTTACTTTATATTTATAAGCTAACCACGATTTCACATCTATTTTAAAGTTAAATTCTTTCTCAATTCTTAATTTCTATCCATATGAAGAGACGACATATCACTTTGGCAATGAAAGCTGCATCGAGGGCACCTTGTGATAAGAAGTCAAAGGTGTCCTTTGAAGCTGTTTCCTTCTCAGAATGTATATTGCAAGTGTATTGTTCCTTTTGTTCCCTACTGGTTACCAATATCAAATGTCAAAAGCTAGTTATGAAATACATTGTCTATTGTATTATGATATATTGTCACTATAAAATAGTGGCAAGTAGTGACTATAAAGTATGTACTCGTTCTATTTTGCAATTAATTTGCAAATGATTAAGCGGCCATTACACAACAATACTACATTTAATAGTTCTCCTTTTGAAATGTCCCTCTATGTTGGAAACCCTCACCATATCGTATATTCTTCGCTGTATGTACTCCGGCGTTGAATATCAGTTACAGCATACCGTCTGTGACAAGGATGGTTGTGATAAGCAGTTATTAATCATCGTCGCTTCTCTCACTTCAAAGGCCCGCTTAATCAACTGCGAATGATTTGAGCGTCTGCGCCATTACTCAGGCCGCTCGTTTGCACATTCTTGTCTGACGATTTTGACGTTCACGTGTTTCGTACAGAAACTTGCCGTTTCCGTAACGTATTTCAAGCATATTTCATCCGGATTCCAAGAACACAAATTACAACTCCTGACGGATCATTAATTAAATCTTACTTAATGTTGTTTTCAAGTTTTATTTTTTCACATCCAAGCGTCCAGGGCGGAAGTTATATAAGTTGAAGTACCGGCCGTGTTTATCCAATTATTGGTCAGGATTAAAATTAAAGTAATGAAGGAAGAAGAAAACATTTATATTTAAATTTGCACATACATCTTTTGTGTACATTTTATTCGTAATCCATGGACATCCACATAGAACCTCAAACAGGACTGAAATCCTATCTGACCCTACCCTACCCTACCCTACCTCCCTTGTTGAATTATGTATGATTCCTAAACTGTCCTACCCATTTAAAAAATAGTTAAATAAATTCATGGTAAAAAAATCAACACAAACTTTTATTAATTGCCCTAAAATTGAAAATAAATTTAAATGAAATCAAAGCAATCGATTTCGTACATGTATTACACAATTGATTAAATGATATAAAAGCTTGCCCGCCATCTTGGGTGATCCCTCATATTAGAATGACGTCACATAGCTCCGCATGCATTGTTATCTAAATTAGGCGTGTATACCAAATATCATATCTTTCGGTCAAAGACAACTGATTGAAAATTCAGTTGTAAGATTCCACCCGGAGAAACATTGCAAGTTAAATCAAAACTTGTAATAAAATTTAACCCTTCGATAATCCGCTAATTTAAATTTGCATATTGTATAAGCTTATGATGATAATCTAATGTTAATAATTGGAATATGCATGTCTAATATAGGGGTGGATTGTTTATGCAAATTGGTTGCATGATAATCTAGCAACGTACAAGAATTTGAATCATGTATAAATCGAATAGTTATAATATATTTTTCAATTGGTATTATATTTTTGTACTACGACTTGGATAAACTAATCGTAACTACTCTTTTATATAAAAAGGTACGTAGGTACATAGACTGTGCTCATTCTAAATATGTAGTTGCGAGCCACCTGCCACTTGCCTCAAATACGAGCGGGCGGGAGAATATTCCACCGTAGTCACCCAATTTGTATTAGTGGTCAACCCGTTTGTTGGATGCCTTCAAAGGGCCCATTGGCCTTCTGAAAAACTTTAAATTCGGTTTTTATCTATAACGACTACGACTTTATTTTGTCCTACGAAACTCTAAGTACGCATGAAATTTTGTTACGAACGGTCACCCTTCCAACTCGCGACCACACCCGACGTTGCTTGGGATTATCGATCGTTTTTAGCTATACGGGTCGTGAGGATATGCGCGCTTCCCGTAGGTATATAATGACTATTATTACAATATCGAAAATTGCTCCGACCGACTCGTTGGATAAAATGAACGATGCAATTTGCCATTGCATTCTACGATTCTTTATTTCCATTTTCTCCACCTCTTTATTTCCGCTGAGAAAATTATCTTGTAAGATATGTTAGACATTCACGTTCCACAGTAATGAGGAACTAAAGAGTATTTTAATCGCTCTTAAGCGGGCCAGACGATAATACCTTTTCAAGCTTCGGAGTAAGACGTAGGATAGCTCCAACGGCAAAGTTTTAAACTTTGCCTACCTTACTTCCTGACCTCACAGGTCTGAAACTATTCCCGTATTAAAAATGGTTATTAACTTCACTCTGTAAAAATCTTATAGGCACTGCTTCTTCTGCTATATATTAAATTTATGTTTTCATACCATGCCGCATTGGACTAATGGCATGGAGTGGATATAGGTTGGTTTCCAATAGTTTCTTACATTTTAGTTGTTTTAGCCACAAAACATGTCTTTTGTTTCCTCAATTTTGTATGTATTCTATGAGTGTCTCTCGTAGAATCTCCACGGTGCTATCTAATAATTTGAATAATATTGAGTATAATATAGTATTAATTACTATATTATAGGCAATACAATGAAAGAACATCATATAATTCCGACTGTGTTATTCTTTTTTCTACACAAGGTAAAGTTAAACAAAATTTAACAAAAGCATAAAAGCATATCGCATGCTATCAAAGCATCAACGAAGCAAGGAATATCGTAATGATGTTGGATAAATAAAGCCAGGGCAATTGCAATGACGGAGCTCGGAGCTAGCCGCTGTATCGCGTCCCAGGGGACTCGAATGAGCGCCGACGTCGAATGCGGAACATTCGTTGCGGTGGGCAATTGTAGAGATCCGCAATTTCTTTGACCTCATACGAACGTGAATGATAACCCTGTCTCTGTAGCCTTCATAGTTTTTGTCCCAAATATTCGACGGAAACATACGAAGGGTATATTATGATTTATGTGATGAAATGCGTTTTACGTTATTTCGTGAAGGATCATGTTTGTTTCTGTATGCTGTACATGATTTGGGCTATAGATCAGTTTACTAATAGCATAGTGTATTTTCTGCTGCCACTTTACACTACGACCTTGTCGATGAAGGAGATTGGGTGACTCGATACAAGCGTATAATGCCTGGACCAGTAAAACTGAAATTTGAGCGACATAAACATTCATTTATAGATATACATAAGTTACCTGTTTAGGTTTTTATCGAATAAGTATTATTACTTGTTAAATATCCTTGATATGAAAATGTGAATTTTACAAAACAATCAGAAACATAAACAAGTTTTCTTATCAATAATAATTGAGTTTACGCAGAAATAAATGATAAATCTAGTTAAGTTACTAGAAGGGCTGTTTACGACCGCAATCTTTGATGGGTAAGAACAATAAAAGATACAATGCGAGTGAGAGATGAATGTAGGAATCAAAGAGCTATTAACATCGTTTTGCGGATGAGCGGCGACAGTAATTGCCGTGTCGGCTTGCGGACACAGAATTTATGGCGCGCACAGTAGGTAATTGAGTCGACTAGGCACTGAGGACCTTGTGATTACCTACAACACCTTTATAATGAAAAGAAGAAAAATCTTAAACATATCGATGTTAGTGTAGTTATATTTAATATCCGCAAAACATGTTCGAAATTTGTATAGAGATTGTAGAAGTATTTATTAAAAAAACCATGACATAAGTACTTCCTCTTTAATTAAAAACAAAGTCCTGCAATTTTGCTGTTGCCAACAAAACGTTATAATGTGTCATAAACGTCAGCTTAGAGCGTCTGGCTTGAACACCGGAATCGTATTACATCTTCGGTGAGACGGGCACGAATTTTCCGTTCTACCAAGGAAATGTTTCCACTAAAGCACAATAACGTACTTGCGCGGAGCTGTAAGCGGATTATGAGAGGTTCCGAAGTAGGCTGCTTTGAAACTCGCAAGAAAAGCAATATCCATTATCTTGGAAAGCTTTGTGTGCCCACCGCTGCGCATTGTTGGTCGCCTGCACCGCGCCACCGCGCCGCATCAATATTGTTTGATTTAAGGGGAATTAGACTTAGGGACGCAGAAAAAAGCTTTAGCTGTTGCCTAATAATATGACTTTGTAGAATTACAAATAAATAAACATGTTCCAACTATGTCTATTCATATTACAAAACTTTAGGTGGGCAACAAACATATTGGCCGTTTCCGTTATATGCCTGATCGCTATGAGCACCCAAAGTTACGTATCTAAATAAATGAAAGGTCACCAATTTTCGACGTTATGTCAGAGATTTTTATCGCCTTTTTTAAGATATATCATAACGTTATTGTTATATTTGTGATAAAAAGCTTATCTTGAGTTTTTAATTTAGTTACACGCAAGATCAGAACATAACTTTGTGAAGCATGTTTCTAAAACCTACTACGAATAACGCAATAAAGACTGCTCCAGCATTTACAATTAACTTTTAATAAGTTTATTATCACAACAGAAAAAGTAACAAATAAAGGCTTGTACCAAACGCTGCAATAAAGAGATGTCGCAAAAACCTGGGGCCACCCCTATCTCCTCTATCGTAGCAGTACCTTCTAAGTACATATATATTAATACTATTGACTTTGAAAGCCTCACTAGCGATTTTATTTCAAGTGTGAAAAATGGAAAATCTTTGCTCGTGTTAAATTTGTGTGATGTAGAAGTTAGAGATAGTGTTCAATTTTTCTTATATTACTAGTACAATTATAAATATCTTTTTGATAGTTGAATTTTGGAGTAACTTTTTTCATGTAAAAAATATACCAATTTGTTTTATATCTTGTAAGGCCATGTCCTAAAATAGGTTTATTTTAAGTTTAATAAATATCCGTGATGTTTTTATATGATTGATCACTCCTTGATATGAAATGCTGTTGTTAAAATTATAAAGTTAAATTGGTACATTTTGATGATGAATAAATATTGTACTTCTTTTGTCACGTAAATCTAAATAAAATGTGGCATAAGCCTCGCCATCTACATGGCTCTTCATTAATTTATTACGCACATGACCCTGTGGTGTCATTAACGTATCTCTGTAATTATAAAAATATCTAATGTCCATGTTTGTTTTACCGACCTACTTTGGTATGGGAATATATAATTTATTTTGCCACATCCTTCGGTCCGCTTACTTTCATACATTTGGAACACCATTTTCCACTTGTATTTATGGACGGAAAAATATTATTTGCCAGAGAAAAGGGTATCCAACATTCCCCAAAACGATTCAGCTCAACATGCATGTAAATATTGAAACATAAGCTTAATGTAAATCCACATGAATTTAAATTAAAAACGTCGTGTGTTTTACTAATCCATGAAACGTCTTCGGAAGTTAAAAAAATTTAAAGTGTATGAAAATGATTTACGTAATTTCCGTGTGTAGGATTGCGACGGTAAGCAAACGTCTTTTAGCAAGAAAATACGATTAAATTATAGTACAAAATCATTCTATACAATATTTCATTTCTATAAATATATACAAATATTTTACGACTATTAAAAAAATGAGAAACAGGCGGAAATTGCACTCAGTGAGCCTTTGCCTCTAGTCAGACGCGGACATATTTTATATTTTGTATTATGTATTTAAAACAGGTGTATACATAAGCTATGAAATATTAAAGTATCGAGGTTTACCAAACCTGTTATTTACATGAATTAGCATAAGTGTACCTTTCGAAGCATATAGACATTAATTGAATTATCTCCAAACCAACAACAATACACCGCACATTACATATGGTTTGGATGTAGGCACTAACTTAATTTAGCGCCCTGCTACACACTATGATATATCTGATTATAATCTTGTTCTATGGCATATGACCACCGATTTATTTGGCTGCAGAAAATAACTTAACAGACTATTGTTATCGACTCCAAAATATTTGAAATTTGTTTTCATTAACTAATTGTACAATTGAATAAGCGATTTCAGATAAAGTATAGACTAAATAACATTCCAGATGGAGATTTGCGTTTTTAAATTTTACATTGGTTGACAATATATTAAGAAATATGTCTACAGTAGTAGCTGAAAGCTATTTGTTAATTATTCCAAAAACAAAATATAATGGCATATAGAATGGAATTTCAAAAAAGTGAATTATCAATTTAATATGGTGTTTACTTTGTGGCGTTTTTAGTTTAATAGTATATTGTAAATCTGTAATTGGCTTCAAGACCTGTATTATAAGTTTAGTGCGTAAATTGTTTGTTACAAGCTGTGGATTTTGTGAATAAATAAAAATAAAAAATGAATAAAATAAATCAGGTCATATCCGTAAACTAATTATTCTACAAATTAAAAATTAAAAGTTCCAAGCTACTTTTTAGCAGCAGCAAAAAATATTTCATAGACCTAAGACAAGATCCCTGCTCTATTTGTTGCTAGTAACACAGTCATGTCCTTTGGATGTCAGAGACCAGATATCACAAGATTGGCTGCATGATCCCTCTTCAATTACAATACATATAAAAAAGTCCTAAAGCAAATTCACGCCTGTAGTTACTGTCCAAATTATAATGTTCTGTTGGACTGTCTAATGAGAGCTTTCGCGTTAAGCTAAGAAGAGGTAAAGAGAGTCCTTAATTAAAAACAAGAGATCCATTTTAATTATTTACAACGGTAGACATCTTGACTAACTAAGTAAAAACATAAATGCTACTATATAAATGTTAAAATAAAATCGTCAGGGTGAATGTTTAAGCATTGGAAAGATTTTCGTTGTGTGACAAAGAATCGGATCGTGACAAGTGAAGCATGTATGAATACTCAGACGAACTCAGAGCAAAGCTTTAGTCGACCGGAGGGCTTATGCCGATACACAAATACTTATGAGCATGTATGTTCATTTTATACAATTCTTCGATGTACGATGAACGGGATTTTTTGAAATAATAACTTCTGACAATAACTATAAAAAAAATTCTGGTGAAAAAAATTGTATTCAAATTTCAATTTAAATGTGTACCAAAGTTTCAAAATCATAAGGTAAATACGAGTTATATACACTAACTGTGTCTTTGTACACAAGATGTTTTGCTAACGCATAAACAGTTGGCAAAAATATTATGAACTTTGCGTTAGATACGTAGTACGCTATTTTTGGATTTTGGATCTGTTTTTGACATACCATTTTTTTACATCTCATAAATATATTAAAATTATATATTATAATGTTGCATTGTAATATTCACCTTTATGTAGACCAAGTGCCGTTATAAATCAAATCATTGAAAATGTCAATATAGAGTAAGTATTAAAAAGTAAAATAGATACAAATGGACAATAAAAAGAACTTACTTAGTGTACATTACAATGTTTTCAAGGTATAACTTGTGGCTTAGGTTTGACTATGAAGCCATAGTTTAAGTAGTTACACAGTACGGATGAAGAAATATTTGAGCTGCTGTTTTCTGCCCAAAGGTTGCGGTAAAACAAACGATCTCGGAGATAGCAATAGCAATGTATCTGTTAGTATTACGTAGGATTTCTGTTCTACTTTAGTATTTCATTTAGCCCAAGGTGAATAGTATACCTACTAAACTGTACCTATTCCCTGCATACCTACTAAATTACAAGTTAATTAAATTCCTTATCGATTTGCTAACGATGCCATAGAAAAATAAACGTAATCTATTGACTCTCGTTAGATTAACCTGGAATGTGGAGCCTCAGCAAATGCTTAACTGATTGCACTAGATCCACTGATTGGAATCGATTGGCCTCACTAGGCCATTATGCCAAATTAATCCTTTTAAGGCCAATTACTGCAGTTTGCCCTGCATTCGTTTTATTGTAACTGATCTCGTTTAAAGTCCGAGGAAAGATGTTGACTTTCATTTTTAAAATGTTTCTGAAAACAAGTATATTTTAATAAACGCATTTATTTTTGTGTTTTTTCCTCATTTTGGGTCAATATTTTTCATATTGATATATGGAATAGCCAAAATTTATACGCTTGAGACTTTGCAAAACACGGATATTGTGTCACGTAATATATGTGCAATAAATTACTTTGATAGTGAAATAAAATTCCCATCTATAACAAAATGTGTATAAAAATATGCATACTTTTATTCTGACATTCCAAATTATAAGCAATGGCTACGTGTTTTTTTTCTGGGTCTGCATACCACAATTCGGAGAAGGTTCCTACCACGCTGATCCAATGCGGATTAATAGTACCAAAAAATGTACTCAGAACGTTACAAGTGGAAATTAAGTACTTATTCATTTCAGAAGTTAAGGTTAGACTATGGCACATATTATTTTCGTAAAGCTGTTCCTAGATTTTTACATCTAGCAGAAGTTCTGTAATTTTTTTAATTTGGTTTGAAGATACTAGTGAGACCAGTACAATAGCAATGCTTGTGTCATGTATACGTGCATGCAAAACATACATGCTTGAGACTATTGTATACAGTTTTAGTATGTGTGAAGAAGAATTATTCTGAAGAAGAAGATTAATCTGCATTTGGTTTAACCTTGCTGTTTTGAGAGGAAACCCATATAGTAAGTTAATAATATGTTGATTATGGAAGCATTTGTGACAGGTGGCCAGGGCGCAGATGAGGTCGTTGGGATTTTAAGAAGATAGAAGTCGTAATACGTAATACTAGTATTAAAAGTTTTTCATTATACGGGCTACATGCCCAATTTCTATATCTCTACGCAACAAAACGTGGATAATAAAAATACGTTCTGTATTCAGAGTTGGCCATAACTAAAATTGTATTACAGATATAAGATATTAGATTACATAACTTGATATAGTTCGTTTTGTCAGCGGAAACGTAATTATTATTCAGTCCAGGCATCTCTTCTCCAGCATATTATTACAAGAAATTCAGCAAAACGGGTTAGTACCGGCGTTAGCTCATTTGCGATTTACGTTCGCTCCGTAACGGCAGGGAACAGTGACAGACGCTATTGCAGCAGATTGCGCTAAATGAGATCTCGCTAATTTCTGTACAAACTGTGAACGACGGAGTGCGCGGACTTTGATTCCATTTGCACAACAAGGCTTTGATTCAATTACAATTTTCGTTTCACAGCCTAATGTGACGTTATTCAGTGAACCGTATGGCTTAATGGTACCCGTTCGGTATGTCGCATAAAGGGACCCGAGCTCGATTTCATAAAAAAAAAAAAACTTAATAGAATTATGTTCAAAACCCGAAATGTGTCTTTTTGTGACATAAGAAATCACTCGTCGAGATCATAAATATCGAATAACTATTTTGTTGTTACACCATTCATTAAAATAGAAAACGGGGTTTTCCTAAACATTATTTGAATATTCATTTTAATATTATTTAAATGGAAAGCAGTGAGTCCATAAAATCTTATATTATAAGGACGTTCATGTTATCCCTACCCTCTATTAAATATGATTATACCTAACATATTGTATTTGTAGCAAAGAGTAAGGCACTGTATTGTAATTTATAGTGAAGATTATGGCATTGTATTGTATCTTACGCAAAGGCAATCATCATCAACTAAGTACGGGTTGGTAGAGTTCATACACCTTTGAGATATTAGCTCCATAAAAGCGGGTTTAGATAATGTCTTGGTGCAAATTGCTGCTATTGTCACAATACATTTTACCATAGAACTGCAGAGGCAACTTTACTGAGATTGCTCGTTAATTTTGAAAGGTGTTGAGTGGATCTTAATTATATAATAAATACTACTAACCGGGAAAATACATACATGTAACATACTTGGAAATAACCTTATGTTATTGGGGTTAAGCAAGTTTTATACCCAAATGAGGTGAAGTTCGAAAGGCGGATTGATCTTAATCTATGTCCATTCTTATGTCCCTTTGCAGTTAAATATGTGTTCATACCGTAATAGTCCAATGATGCCGTCATTAAAATGTATAGATTCTAAATAGTAGATTTTGGATGCCTTATTGTGGGCTTTGACATTTTTATTGGCTTTCAATGCGGTTAAAATATATATATCTATATATAAAAAGAATCGTAATATATATAAGTATATTTATTTATAATATATAAGTATATTTTTGGAATAAGAATTATTATATAACAAAAACTTTTATGCTACAGATGACAAATGACTATATCAAAAATTGCCTATTCATTAAATTCATTTACGAAAGTCACTTCAGGATATCTTAAATTTGTATTTTAAATGCTCTGACATTTCCAGAGAGGTTTAATATGTTTTCGATCAGTACATAGCGATAGCCGCTAGCCGACGAGGAGGATCTGATTACGCTAAATGAGACTTCATTCATTTTCATCTGTTTAAGCTATAATTTGATATATGTGCATTTAATATGAGATTAAATGACCCACACTGACTGGTGTTCCATTTCTTGTACGGAAATAGGAGTGCCTACAATAAATACCTTTACAGTTGAGATTAAATTTACTACATTTAAAGTTTACAACAGACTTGATTACATAGTATTATTACTTTATGAAATATCCGACCTTGTATTGCTAAAGGTACATTTAAAATCTGCATCTATGATTTACATGTTATTTTGTCATGTAATGTGATGGTTTCATGTTTTTGCTAGTTTTTTTTTTATTCTGAAAGAGTAAGAAACGAGCATGCAGGCCATGTTAATTGGTCCAATCTCAAATAGAACAGAAGTTCTATTTACGGATGGACGCGGATACGTTTCTACTTTTGAGGACTGAGATGATCGCCTCCAATAATGTGTATCCGACAACCACACCTTCCTAACAAACACATTACATGAAGAACACGAAGAAGGTGGTGCCGCACCGGGCGAGTTCTAACGGCTCTTATCTTACATAGTTAAATAAGTCAAGGTTTAACTTATAAATCTTCCAAGTCACTTTTATTCGAGACGTCTATTTTTGCTGTAGGGTAATGCGGCTAATATTATTTTTATCGGGCAGATGAGGGTTGTTCGCGATATTTACAGAATGGATTGTAGAGAATCTGTTTAATAAACCCTAAAGAAAATAAATATCCTTACATTCCCATCGCAATATGTTTCTGAAAGTTTACATAGCATAAACTGTGTTTCTTCTAGGCACGGCCATAAGCTTCTAGTTTCTAAATAAAGCTTCACAAGAAAAGTTACTCATTTGTTGGCATTTCTGGGAAATTTCATAATAAAATTCCAGACGAGGTTCAATCTCTGCCATTACATAAAAAAAATAAAAATCAGTAAAACGTGTTCTATGCCATAAATAATATTATGACATTAAGGACCATTTAAATGATAAAAAATTGAGATTGCTCCAACCTTACCACGCTATTTCTATTTCCCATGCAGTAGTTTTATTTACGCGAGATTTTTGCACATGGCAGTGGAGGGATTCTGAACAACACGATTAGTTGTCACGTGAGTTATATCATATATTAATTCTATACAAATAATATTAAATAAGAAGACAGACATCGCCGAGTGCCGCAATTGTA
>DWON01007249.1:0-13105 GCA_018251015.1 Phocides pigmalion okeechobee
TGGTCGCCTCCAATAATATGTATCCGGCAACCACACCTCCCCAACCGAAACACAATACACGAAGAACATGTTGCTTTTCGGAGGGTTGTGTGGGTGACGGTGGTGCCACCCCGGGCGAGCTCTCACGGCTCTACTACCTTTAGATATTTTTTAACCTTGTTACCTTTGTTTACTAATTTGCAATTGCGTCCATCCGGGAAATGTGATTTATATGAATCAATTAAAAAATACATCAATGACGTGGTATTTGACTTCCACTGTCCAACTTCCTTCACACAAACACTTAACACCCACACGCAGAAGTATTAAAAATAAAATAACGGTGATAAAACTGTTGAAACACAAGTTGCATAGAGCACACAGTATACTAGACACACTTAGTGTTGAGTCATATTAAGATATTCTTTACATTGCATACGATACTCTGCATTTTATAATTGTCGAATTCCTTTTAATGAGAAACTTTTTGGAGGTTCACCATCAGGTGCGATTTTTGAGGCAAATAATGTGCATAATAACAGGAGAATAGCGAAGAATCTTACATCAAAAATATGGAGGACATTTGAGGACAGGTATGAGACTAAGTTTGCACAAACATTTTGAGATGCTCAGGTTGATCAGACTTTGTCCCTATGTATTCGTCGTGGACCTATATTAGTTTAGAATTGATATAATGTTAGTAGGTGCAGAATGTTATTGACATTTGACAGCGGACGTTCAAACGGTGTGTATAACATTGTAACAGGAAACGAAACTATACTATACTTATATTACGATGCAAAAAAAAGTAACACTTGTGTGAATGAGTTAATGAACGAGATTGCAGACTAATAAAATTGTGACGAAGAAATATCATCGACAAATAAGTTATCAATGAATTCTTTTTCCAAATTTGAATCTTGTTTGTAACTTATTTCCAGAAAGTCAACGACCTTTTTAAATGGTCTAAGAAATTGGGACGTCTAGTAAATTATGAAAAATGTGAATATTGTGAAAACGTGAAAAGCTTGAAAAGACACCCCCTTTTTCTTACAAGTAACTTACAAGGCAACAACGTCAAACGCATTTTTGAACATCGAAGAAATTATATCATAAGATATATCTGGTACCATTTTCATTTAAATTAACAATATATAGATAACATAAACTTTCGACAAATTTAAGCAACTCTAGGCGCAGTCAGAAGTTGGAAGGGTGGCCGCTAGTGGCTTAAATTTCATGCACGCTTCTGAGGTCACATTCAATCCGGTTATTACCGATAAATATCAGTCGTTTATCCTCGTCGCGAGCCTTATGGGCGTTGTGCAGGTGTAGGCGTATGAAGTAGCGTTGCAAAGTATGCTCCAAAGGTCCTCCACTTGTAGGTTGAAATCCAGGGCTAACTTTCAGATAAAAAGGTAGTTGACCGATGTTCTTGCAAAAGTCCGTGTAAGAAGCGAATTCCCCAGGCCTGAATATTCCCTAGCCGCCTCCTCCCAGTAAGAGTTGTTAAAACCGCCGGGTATGAATAACAGACTAGGTGTAGGACGACGAAGATATGATCATAAAAAAGGGCAGCAGCCGATCGATGGTTTGTATCAAGTGCCAATTAATTTAATATATAACATATTTTTTTATTCTTTCAAGTAGTTGGATTCGTTCTACTTCCTCTATTTGATGGGTAAGCGACAGACCATTAAGCAACTACCTAACGACTGTCGAAATGTTTTTTTCTCGTTAACGAAAATTGTTCTATATTACAAAAATGTTGTAACAATCGGAGTCATCAAAGTCAAATCAAAAATGCTTTATTATAACAAAATTATTTTGTCTTACCAACACAAGTCCGAGCTTATGAAATGGAATGTGTGTAAAGACGTTCGAACGTAATGGAAACCTTTTTAACACGCTTTCATTACCTTGGGTTGTATCTATGTATGTAACGGATTCTTTGAGCATAATTTTCACAAATTTCCAGAAGTCTGATTAATTTGAAACTTTGCACACGTATCAAGGACGGATGACAATGCAATAATATGAAAAAAATGAAAAATAAATAATAAACAAACTAAAAAACACGCTTTTATAAAAAATCCAAGTAAGTTTTTTATGTATATTTTTTTATATTATTTATTATGTTGGAAAAGTAGCAAACGAGCATGCAAGCCATCTGACGACATATTAGTCTTGCAGCCTATGGACATTTAAATCCAATCTAAAACAACACTTGTCTGACATAATACATAGATGCGTTACTACTTCTAAGGGCTGAGATGCTCTTTTCGCTTTTAAGACAGCTCACAACCTCTAAACGAAGCACAGGAACTGGTTTATTTCTTTATTCTTTATTATACCAAATACAAAAGTAGTACAAAAGGCGGCTTAATGCTAAAAGCATTCTCTACCAGTCAACCTTCGGGCTCAGCAGAAATCATCGTAGTCGGTATAAATGCAAAGGAATGATCAGTAATTGAAAATTACAGCTTAAATATTTACGGTGGACTATGAGAGTGGCGGTGGTATATGGTTCCAAGAACGCTAGCTGCATTCCTGTGTTGAATAGCTATAGTAATTCTCTGCGCGAGACACGAACCAGCCCTCTAGTCACCGGCGGCGTCTATCAAACGTGGGACTGATTGTTTGAATTTTTCGGCACGCGGAACAAATACATAATCATTATTTAGTGTGACATATTTACGTAGCTTCGCTTCTTCTGCAGCCTCAATATGTTGATATTTTAAAGAACATTTCGAAAGTGTATTTAACATTCAAACGAACAGAAACATGTTTTGATTAGGGACTCTGTATCTTGCTAGATTTAAGGTGCCATCAAGAGAAAAGCTCAGAATAGGAAATTTGGAAAATCTATATAGATTTTTAAACAGTTTTATTCAAATTGCTTTATTTTTTTATTTTTTGTTTCTTTACGTCAATTTTAGTAGTTAAAATTTTAATTAACATTTAGATCGCTTTAGCATCTAACGCCAATCGATATCATCAATTTGTGCAATAATAAAGTCATTAATGAATTAAGTTGACATATATTACATTATTAAGTTGACCTAATCTGTAACGTATTTAGTTTGCTAATCTATCTTTATAAAAGTGATAATTAATTTATGGAGTAGATTCGTTTAACTTAAGCTAATTTAGAAATTATTATTTGTCCGAGCGGTTAATGGGCTCCACGAATGACCAAAGAGCTGTCGCTTACCTCGGCCAGAGGATTAGTCTGTCTATACAAGGGGGTAATGTCGCCAATGTTTTGAGAACTCATCCAAAGGACAGCAATTTGAATATAGCTTTATATTTAACATGATTTGTGTACGTCTATATATATTTTTTGATTTAAGTTAATGTTTTTCTTTGTGACAAGAGTGGCAAACGAGCATGCAAGCTACCTGATGTTAAGTAGTCGCAGCCGGTAGACATCCACGTACAACCACAAACACGACCGAAATTCTATCTGAGCTCGTACGTAGATGCGTTGCGACTTTTAAAATGTTATTTATTCTTTATTTTCGAAAAAAATCATGCTTTTTAAGATTTCTTTTATGTAATAATTAAGGAAACTTAATTAAGAATAAGTAAACATAAAACAATTATGTCTAAATCATTGTTTTAACGCATTTAAATTAGTGTACGTTTTAAAATGGCTGCCAAAAGTAGATGTATTTTTAGAACGTATTGAAATAAGCTATAATTAAATCATAAAGAAATGCTGACCGACGACTATGTGAGCGGACGGAAGCTTTCACTTTCTGTGGAGTATTCCACCGACTGTGGCTGGCCATGTGAGCTCGTTTCATCAAGATGGGTAAAAATAGCATAGATTGTGATCATAGAGAAGAGTTTTTACTTATAGCAAACGAGCATGCAGTCCGCTTAATAGTAATCAAGCGGACTGCATAAGCTATAAGTATAAGTATAAACTTTTCTCTATGATCATTTACTAGAGATCATTGCCACTCGTATCTGTAATTACTTTTTATTGAGAAGAGTGGCAATCGAGCATGCAAGCACCCTGATGTTATGTAGTCGCAGCCGATAGACACCCACGTACAACCACAAACACCACTAAAATCCTATCTGAACTCGAATGTAGATACGTTGCTACTCCTGAGGACTAAGATGGCAACCGCACCTCTCCAACCGTAACACGAGTAATGCTTTACGGCGGATTACGAGGCCGGCGGTGGTACCTCTCCGATCGAACTATAGTTATCCCACCTTTAAAACATTATTCACAAATGAGCTGACTATCTTAGTCCTCAGGAGTAACGGATCTAGATAGGACTTCAGATACAATTTCAACCCTGTTTGAGGCTGAATGTTTCCTGAATTCCTAGGTTGCGGCATTCGATTGCACACTCGTTTCAAATCAAACAAATATTCTTTATTCTACACCACAATAAGTACATAAAACAGAAGATACACAAACAAATATAGCATTAGTGACCAAAATCGCTTACTGTTCTTCTAATTCAAAAATAACACGTTCAATGATTGATTCCTTACCGAAGTTTGCATTGTACCGTACCAAAGTTACCAATGTAACTTACGTCTTACGTACTTCTGAGGGCAAAGTCTGAACAACTCGAATGAGAGTATCATCATCAGTCATATTAAGTAGTGCTATTTTATGAGAACGAGTAATTATTTCGAAAGCGGAATCCGCGGTCAATTTAAATGCCGAATATTCTATAATAGTTACAGTGTTAATGGCACCATGCTTTTGTGAGATACTAACAACACTCCTTACGAAATGTTCTCCAACCGAAACACAAGTAATGCTTTACGGCGTATTATGGGGGCGCCGGTGGTACCGCTCCGGCGAACTATCGTATAGTTCTCAATCACTAACATCAGTCCAACAATCAATAAACAATTAAATATAATAGATAAGACGTGTATTGTGAATGTATGTAAAGTTAATTTCATTCAACCAATTACTTAAGTTTTCTCGGCAGAAGAATGACATATATTTTGTAAGTTGGAGAACTATAGTTCGACCCGGGAGGTACCACTGCCGCCCTCATAATCCGCCGTAAAGCATTACTTGTGTTTCGTTTGCAGAGGAGCAGTTGCCGGCTACATTTTGAAGCGAGACGACCATCTTAGTCCTCAGTAGTATCAAAGTATCTACGTTCGAACGCAGATAGACTTTTACGCGGAAGTCTATGGGCTGCGACTACTTAACATCAGGTGGTTTGCATGCTCGTTTGCTACTCTTCTAACATTAAAAAATATAAAAAGCTTTTAAATTTAAGGTTAAAAAATTTTGATATTTTTCTGTCGAAGATTATGTGTGAGGTAACACTATGAGTGTGAGGTTTCTTGTTTATCTATGTTAAGTTTCTTTATGCACGTACTAGTGTTAGACTCATTGTAATAGACTATTTATAATCTGTATCTTTTAATCTGTTTATTTTATTTTTAATTAAGCGATCTGCTTCGGCTTTTCTCTCCCCTTATAATCATGTGTTATGCATATGCATATCTTTAAGTACGCCGGCCATTGGTGAAAATAACAATATCATCCGCTGTGTAATTTGAAAGATCTTAGCGTACAGACGGTGGGAATCTATTTTGTTTTATATTTAAAGATACATACATACATATAGAATATACTGCATACCATGAAATAGAGGACAAACATTTACAAATTAGTATATTTTTTTATTGTATTTTTTATTTTTGTTCTAAGCATAAATTAATAAGATATACTATTGGTATTCTGCCTTGACACGTCGTAGACCATTAGAAAGGAAAATTTTTAATCACGCAAAATTCACAATAAATCATAGCTCTGATCAATTTAACCTGGCATTTAACAAATAGGTGACATTCACATAGTGCGTGCGTGCTTTCATCTGTGCGATATTAAGATTTTGTGTGTGACTATGATAGTGTAAACATAAATATTTATTAATATTTTGCTTAATTTTGCTTGATTTTTCTTTTTGTTTTTTCATTGTGAAAGAGTAAGAAACGGGCATGCAGGGCACTTGATGTTAAGTGGCCACTGCAGACCATGGACAACCGCGTCCAATCTCAAATAGAACAGAAGTTCTATTTAAGGATGGATGCGAATGCGTTTCTACTCTTGAGGACTAAGATGTATGTATCCGGCAACCACTCCTCCCCAACCGAAACACAATACAGGAAGAACATGTTGCTTTACGGAGGGTTATGAGGGTGACGGTAGTGCCGCCCCTGGCGAACTCTGACGGCTCTACCACCTTTTACTTTTAATTATTTTTTCTTAACTTCACGAATGCTTTTGTAGCATATATAGCATGGTCTGCAATAATTCTCCATATAAATTGAATGGAGCATATAACAAAATATGCCAAATCCTTCGTGCACCCAACATGCTTAAGAAGGAGTAAAAGTTTTATTTTCTCGTGTTAATATGTAGATCTACATAATTACATACCGGGTAGTCTGGGTAAACACAATTTGTTTACGTAACACAGAATTCACTATTCCAAAACCGGCACCAGTTATAAATTACTTTCGTTATCTGCTTACTAATATTAGAAATGTGAAAGTTTGTGTGTCTAGATCTTTGTCAATCAATCAAACTCAAGTGGCATCTAATCATTTTAATATAATAATTGCTCGTCCTTGAATTTTTAACTTACAATATCCATGAAATGTACCGTGACGCTCAATGCCACTCTTACTTATTATAAGAGGTGCTTCAATGGATTTACTTTATGCTTGTTTTTGTAATATTTTTACTGTTTCTACCGCAAGATCTGGAAAGAACGTCCTCTTGAAGTATTCTCTGTATCCTATAACACGGGTTTCTTTCTTCTTTCTTCGAAAAGATCTTCTTCAAAGAGAACTCGTCTTCAAAGCCGACGATGCATGGGCTACTCCTCTGGTATTGCAAATATCCATAAGCGACAGTAACTACTTTCCACCAGGTGGTCCGATCAGATTTTCGATATCAATATCGATAATCGATAATAAAATTTTCGCTAGCTTTGTCCTGCGGTTTGCGTGGAGATTGTTTTTATAAGGCATTTAAAATCATTCACATGAGCATTTGCTATTATTTATTGATTTATTTATAATACTCTCTTCTTAGTGTTTTTTTTTACAAAAACAACCAATGAAGGTTTTGGGACTCTAGTGTTACTCTAGTGTTAGTTTCAGTCACCTTCCTTTTTTATATGTATACTAGCTGTGCCGGGACTTCGTCCGTGTTCATTTAATATAATTTTAAAATAAAAGTAGCCTAATTATTCTTTATTACATCAGCTCTCTGCCAGTGAGAGTCCCGTCAATATCAGTCCAGCCTTTCCGGAGATTAGTCGGAACAAATAGACAGACAAACAGACAAAAATGTATAAAATGTTATTTTGGTTTATGTTGCATATATATGCATTTAATAAAAAGTTATTATTTTAATATTACAAACAGACACTCCAATTTTATTTGTATAGATAAATAATATTGATAGCAAACGAGCATCCACTTCACCTAATGAATAGGGATCGTTGCAGTCCATGGTTATAAGTAAGCAATTCCATATAGAATATGAGTTTACATTGAAGTCGACTGGGATATATTACTCCTGAAAACTAACAGGTCCTCTCAAACAACGTAACGGAAAAATTGCTTCACATTATACATTAGTGTGAGGTTTCTTTTTTATTATCTTACGAGTAAGTTTCTTTATGCACGTACTGGTGTTACACTCATTGTAATAGACTATTTATAATCTGTATTTTTTAATCTCTTTTCAAACTTATCTATGCAAAATTGGCCAAGAATTGGTCATAAATATTATTATACGTATAAGTAATGTTTAAAAAAAATAAGTAAGGAAAAAGAGATGCAGTCAAATATTATTTTTAGTAAAGTTAAACGTGAGAAGGTAAAAAGTAAGAATTATACTAATAAATATTTTGATTACGACTCGGAAGACAAAAATGGGTTATTAAGCAAATACTATGGGAAAAGGGGTACTATAAAACAGGCGAATACTATAATTCTAAAGAAGAATGAAACGGCTCCAACTCTACTTGCTCCATTGATTTAAGTTATTATTTATAAATGACATTGTTAAACATAGAAAAGTTAGAAGAACAATTTCTTCCGTCCCTTCTTCTCCAAAACGTAACACCTTATAAGTCGGCGATAGTTTATTCACATTCAAAAATTATTGTGCAAATAATTTATTTTGAATTAAAATATTTTAAGTTTTGATTCCATATCTATTACAATCTAATCTCAAGGACCAAAGACGTATCCAAATACTTATAAATACGCAAAAATATATTTAATATCTTTTAAAATAATATACATAATAAGAAATATATTTAGGAAAGAAAAGAAATGAAAATTATAAAAATATAGTTATATCACTAATATCGGAGTGAATGAAAAGCTTTAATGAAGTAAAGCTGAAAGAGTGGAATCTAAGGCCTTAAAAATGGAGTATACAAAAACAAACTGTTGGCGGGAAAAATGTCAAGGAATAATGGTATTTTTTCTTTTATTACTGAGAGTTTTTGTTCTTATTACAGTTTTGTTGAATTTTTGTTATAAGGTAAGATTTTTAACTAGTAAGTGAACGAAAAGTATATCTATTAAATATTTTAATTATGTATGGCCGCGGTTGGTTCAAAATCTGAAAGCATGAGAGCGTAACTAACTCACTTTTTGCGTCGTTAAGCAGCCTCAGATAAACCTAGACAAAGCATTGTCAAACAACAATTGATGCCACTTTTTGAACTCTCATTATGTATGTGTGCGTACATATTTAAAGTGTTGTTATCTAAAATAAAATTCCGCATAATATCGATAAATCATTCTTCTTTTTCTTAGGATGTCGATGGCAGTCTATACTGTGTCGGCCCAGTGTTCAGCCACAGCACTGCTAGTAGCTCCTATCAAATCCTGCATCGTACATGTGTTGTGTCTCTTGCCCTTCCTGTTACAACACAACAGAAATTGTTTTTATTTTTTGCGTCCACTTTATTGTCAATCTATTATTGAAGTAAATTGCACACTACATGGGACACTTAATAAAGATATTAATAAATAATAAAGATATTGTGTCCCATGTAGAGTGCAATGTACTTCAAGAATAGATTGACAATAAACTGGACGCAAAAAATAAAAGCAATTTCTCGGGACGCGATTATATTTTATACAAATGTAAAAACGATAAAATTACCTTAAGGTTCGCTTTCCATAAAGTTATTCTATGCATGGCTATGAAATAATATTTACTTTTTAACATTTATTGCTAATATTTTCGTAGTAAATATAAATAATGAGAACAGATAATTAATATCAAAACAATTGTTTACTTAAATTAACAATCACGCGTATGGCTACATCCGTGCTTCATGGTACTTCGAAGTATTTATATTCTGTGGAATGAATTTTGGCGGAAACTTACATATTCTAAACTCATAGTTTTACATTTATTTAAATGTTGTTATATCATATACTTTCTTGTGATAGTCCATTCCATTCCACTAGTCTTTTTGTTTCCTTTGCGATTCTTTTTGCACCAATTTACTAAACAGAACGACATAATTTATGTATATATTTCGTAAGACGTTAATTAAATATTTAAGTTTGTATGACGTCATGACATGGTATAGAGAAGTCAGCATGGTTTTGATGGCAATGAGTGCGTGTAAGCGTGTTTGTGTACAAGTGAGCATGGTTTTAGCGATGACATTCGAGTTGTTGTGATGACTTATCTATGTTTGTTTGAGTGACCAGCTTCACCAGTAATCTGTTCAGTTGTTTGTCAAATACATTAAAAATGTATACCGCGGGAATATCGAAAATTTAGATTTTTAAAGTATAATAAAAGAGTTAATAGGATCAGGCGTTACTTTCGTTACTTTGAAATCCATAGTATTAAGTTGCAGTTAAAAACTACTTTGCAATAATCCGCCACCATGATGTGTATTGAGAAGTTGGGAGAACTATAGTTCGACCGGGGAGGTACCACCTCCTTCCTCATAATCTTACTAATTACTAATTACTTGTGTTTCGGTTGGAGAGGTGCGGTTGCCGGATACACTTTGAAGTGATGCGACTATCTTAGTCCTCAGGAGCAGCAACGTATCTACGTTCGAGCTCAGATAGGATATCTGTCGTGTTTGAGCGTGTATGGGCTGCGACTTCTTAACATCAGGTGGTTTGTATGTTCGTTTGCTACTCTTCTCACATAAAAATACCGATGTATAATGGTATGCATTTCAAAGCATGTACTATGAAGGATAGGAAAAAGTGAAGAGATTACAAATATATACCATTACACATATTAGTACCAACAATAAAATTGAGTTTAAACATTTTACACGTTATTTAGGTTTCAATTAAGCAATTAATTTTGACCTGCACCAAAACCTTCCTCAGGAATCACTCTATCTGTTGTTGAAAACTGTGAGAAAATCCAGATTTTTTTGAGTTTATCGTGAACAGACAGACAGATGGGACGTGGGACTTTGTTTTATAATGTTTAGAGATACAGGCAGTACTCGTAATTACGGCATGTTAGGTTCTCGAAATACGCGACGTAAATCGAAATGACGTAAATCGAGACATATTTTTTATATGTTTAGATGTAAAACATGGCTAGGATCCATACGGACTCAAAATTAAAAAAAAACTGTATTTGTAACAAAGGATATATACCTATTTTATTATCAAAAGTAAGTTCTTAAAATAATTATATATGTACTTATCAAATGGCTAGTTATTTTTGCTATTTGTGTGTGTTACTATTAATTTTAATAATAATGATAAAACTATAATAATCCAAATGTATAATGAGAAACAATAAATTAAGCCAAAAGGGCTTAAAGAAACTATCAATTCTACTTCTATCCTCTATATCAATTCTGTCAATTCTACTCGCGACAACTGAGTTCTTCTATGCTGCTAATCGAAACAATTGGCGTATGCTTGAGGAATGGTGTCAAAAAAATGTTCTACGTAACTTGAAATAACGTAAGTCGAGGACTGCCTTTATTTAGACATATCTCTTTTTTGTCTAAATCGGATAGATATGTAAATGCAGTTGCAATGATCTTCATTGTCAGGACCTTGAAAATTTCACAATGCTACTGTTTGCCGATCGCAAACTTTGCACAAGACATGTACGTTTGCGCTTTTAATAAATCAAACATTTTAAATATTATTTCTTAATTCCAACTTTGAGCACCTGACTGCTATTGTGAATATTTTATTAACTTTGTTGTAAGATATACAAAATTTAGGATAATTCTTGTTTTTGTTTTAGTTTTGGATATGTATATCAACTTTCTATGTAATCGTAAGTACATATATATCACAATAATAATTAAATTATATTAAATTAAAAATACTTGTACAAAGTATACGATTTTAAACTGATATCGCGGAATCCATACATTACGCAATATAACGGGTACTCACGATTAACGTGTAACTTGTACAAAGGTTACAGATAAATCAAGGGTACAGCCTAATAAAAAGCAATTGGATATTAAAAATAAAAAAATAAAAAGGAATATTATTGTTATATTTCAAGTATCTCATTCCTATATATATATTTTTATTTTACAAAAAGTGAATAGACATACTGATATCATTTTAGTTATTTAATTATTCGCTTTAATTATTTGGTTATTCTGCGTTTTATGAAAAATCTCAAATTGCCTGGTGAATAGCCAGACTGGACCGCATAGCTACCATATAAGCATTAATTTTCAAAAATGTGCGCCAAAGCTTTTAAGCTTCTTACAAAACACAATCGTTTTAAAAATGTTTTATAAATAATTTAGGAATAGTTGAATCGATTCTAATATAAGTTTATACAAAAGTAAGGGATTTTAAAGAAAAAGTTTTAGGATACATAAACTATTAAATATAGACGTTTTGCTTAAAAATGCAAGCCTCATCCAGAAACAAATAGTATGTCAAATTTGCTTATTAATAAAATTACACTTTGAAGCGAGGCGACCATCTTAGTCGTCAGGAGTAGCATCGTATCGACGTTCGAGCTCAGATAAGATTTCGGTCGTTTGTGGTTGTACGTGGATGTCTACTGGCTGCGACAAGTTAACATCGTTAACAAGATTTGAATGCTCGTTTGTTACTTCTCAAATACAAAATACAATGAGTGATATCAAGGTTTTGGGGCTTGTAGACTATACTATTGGAATTTAAACAGTAGGCACGAGACATGCAACTGGTTCGAAATATCGGCAATCAAGAATCGTTAATCGTAAGTGCCCTGCACATAGTAAAATGTATATTATCCGCGATGGTATTCGTTTAAAATCATATCCTATTCAAAGTACGAAATTAAATCATTGAATGCAGTTAATTTCATAAACGCGCCTGTAATTCCGATACATACCGCCTGTGATTCCGATAATACAATATCGGAATACGGAATATCAGTACAGTATATCCGAAATATTGAATTGATATTCATAATTTCACTTTATTTATGCCCGACAATGAAAAACGTCTTAAGCTTTCATTAATTTCCTTTACAATTTTATACTTTTCGTTATTAATGTAATTTACAAAAAAATAATATCAACGTTCCTGTTAATATATTACTGTACTTAGCAAATTATTTTTACCAATGCTAAGTATTATTTGTGTGTACGAATATTAACAGACCTTGGTACCTGCTTATATCTCATAATGATTCGGCGCTGTCAAGGTTAGAGAATAATTAAACTTGAGGCTTTTATGCTTAAGTTATATATAAGTTAACTTAGGTTACGCATGGGCTCGGACTCCCTTTAGATTGTTATGGTACATCCACACATAGGCGGCGGCACGGCCGGCGGCTAACCCGGCGGCTAACCCGGCGGCTAACCCGGCGGCTAACCCGGCGGCACTGCCGCCGGCACGCGTATCTTTGCCTGCGGCACGCACGGCTTTTTCCGCGTGTCTCACACGCACTTTTTGTTAAAATTGCGTTCACATTGGTATTCGTTGTTACAGAAGCCACCCCCGAGGCGAGCGTGCTAGTACAACCCCCGATCGGTGACCGCCTGCGTCGTGTCCACCACCCAGCCACACCACCGTGCGAGCGGGACGGAGGACCCCAGGTATCCCTGTCGGACCATTGTGAGTTACC
>DWON01007250.1:0-13104 GCA_018251015.1 Phocides pigmalion okeechobee
ACATGTTCTTCATGTATTGTGTTTCGGTTGGGGAGGTGTGGTTGCTAGATACACATTATTGGAGGCGACCATCTTAGTCCTCAAGAGTGGGAACATTTCCGTGTCCATCCTTAAATAGAACTTCTGTTCTATTTGAGACTGGATGTGGTTGTCCATGGGCTGCAGTGATCACTTAACACCAGGTGGTTTGCATGCCCGTTTCTTACTCTCGCAATAAAAAAAGTGGATTGCCAACATTTCAATGTCATAAAAAACAAAAGGATTAAATGCACTATTACTATACGTAATATTAGTAATTATCTCGATTAGAAAATACTTTGTGATGAAATCATAACAACCATTGAATGACTATTGACTACGTGACAAAAGTAAAATTAATCCGCAGTTCTGCCTTCTTAAGGTAATCAATTATTATATATACGGATACGGATTACGGATGTCTATCCTTATACAGCTTTAAATGAACTAAACATAGTGTGGAAGAGAAAAAATACCATTGAAATAAAGGAATCGCTTATGATTTAAACCACAAGAATTCACACCTGCATTAAAACCGGTTGCATACTACCACTTCAGTGTATAATAACTTAGGAATTACTTTGTACTTATATCCCTTATAGTTACTCATTTAAAGTTTATAAGATCGTTTTGTATGAATTATCAGAAGGGGACCTATTTGCAAGTTATGTGAATTGTACGTAATTCTTATGGTATCGTTGGTATTCTACATGTGATGTCATACAACTTTGTCAGTGCTTTAATTTTGCACTTGATTCGTATATAGGTGTTATTAATATATGTAAATGTCTGATTTAATACTATTCATACGCACACAAGTTGTGTCCGCTGCCTGACTGACTAACGTTTATATTTGCTCAATCTGTGGTGACTAATTCATAACAGTTTTATAAAATTTTGCAATGTAAAGTGGAATCTGTGGTGCGCATTCCAGATTAAATTCCTCTTGTTGTTTTATAAGTGGAATTTACTTATAATAAGTTGAAACATTAATGTTTACGTTCATGTAGTCAATGTCAAACACATCTTGTTTTGTGGTCTAACAATGGCGCCGAGTTGAAATCGAAAATACCTTCAAAATGTCCGATTGATTGAATGGATTTCGGGTTACGAATATTATTTGATTTCAAATGTTATTTTTGAATACTCGAGACGAAACGTGTTTTTATTTAATGATTGAACTTAAATTTAATGAATTGCGGAATTTCTCTACTCAGGAATAAGTGCAATAAATCCATTCATGAAATAAACTAAAACCACAACAATCTTAATACCAGTCTGTGAATAACATGTAAGACTATTCTAGACATTTTTATGCTACTTCAATAACCACCGAGAACAAGATCGCTTATACCTTAAACCGCAACCATTCACACGTGTGTTCAAACCGGTTGCGCGGCGAGGGCGGTACCGCTGCCGGTTGTCCCGACTAACACGGGATAAACTTGAGCTGTGACTAAGCGTTCGTTTCCTGATACGAAACTCGGAGAATGTTATCTCGGCTCGCTTCATCAGAAATATTAATGTAATACCGTTCAAGTTGTATCTGAATGCAATTAAGAAAATTAATGGTTGCATGCTATATTTACCTGTAAGTGATGATGCATTTAACTTATTTTAAAAAAGTAAGTTGTGCCTATTTATACTAAACAGTGTAATAATCGTTAGTAAATCTAATAAATAAATAAAGAAATAAAATATTAAATAAGTTGTTGAATTTTAGCAGTGACTAAACATTCGTTTCTTGTTCCAAACTCGGAGAATATGATCTCGGCTTGATTCATCAATTAGGTATCGGATGTGATTAGAAAATATATAAATATGCACACTAAACTACAACTATAAGGATCTGAGTATTTTTTTACGAATTTGAAATAACAATGTATCATCTGTAGCGATCTGATTTTAAGTGGTCAATGCCGTCTATAGACACGTATATACAACCTGTCATACAAAAATAATCATAATATATGGTAAAGGCATAGATTTCTTCAGAGGGTCCAGATGGTTACTTCATATTTAAGTAAATCGTTAAACAGACCTTACCATCAAAACGCTAGAATTTTTTGACTCTAAAAATGGGAGTGATGTGGCAGCTCCATGGTAGAACCAATATAGACATTGCTACGCTGTCGATCTTTATCGATATATGGTCCCCACAAAATTTGTAATATTTGTCTTGTTCTATGCCTGTACGTCTCTCAAGTTTCTTTTTATAAGAATACCATTTCACCGATTTCATCAAACTCAAATTATACATACTCGACATCTAAGCTATTAAAACAAAAGAAATAAATTTTATTTGACTTCCGTTGGCAAAATTGTGGCCCCCATTTATCGTATAAATCTACGAACGTAGCATAATTCAAATACAAATATAACTGTGTAATTTAACATAACTTGAGAACGTTACGTTACATGCAAATTTAAGCTCATTGCTCACTTGTAAGTTGAATCGGATCTCAATTTACCCCTAAAACCATAGCAGATGAATATTGGAACAGCTTTGCATAGAAATGCTGTAGATTTCGGTAACTTCAAATCTTTCTATCATATCTATATTATTAATTGTAGAGAAGATTTCAAACATAATGTGCGCTTGGAGGAATATGTGTAGATTTGGCATAGATAAGGATTGAATGGAGAAGGAGTATAGAAGCTTAAATTTATATTATGTTAAATGAAGTACAATAGTTACATTATATTTATTGTTTACAATTACTAACAAAGTATAACACATACAAGTCTAAGTGGTCACAGAGTAGAGTTAGGCGCTGAAAAATTTAAGAATGTCCGACTTATTAAGAGGAAATCCAAAAACAATATAGTAATTACGTATTATAAAGATTTTCTTTCATTAAAGACTTCAATGACGACCCAAATAATAAAAAATAGAATTAAGGTCGAATTTTTACCTGAATCAAAATGGAAAAAACTAGTATGTTCCGTAAATAACGTATTGATAATAACCTGAAAATAGTCCTTTATTGAAAAAACCTACGTTTTGTGGTAAAATTAAAAAACCATTGCAATTCTCATTGATCTCAGACTTAACAACTCTGTTGGCCTCGAATTTGAACCTGTTCGAACTTGATTTCGATCCTGTTAAGCGTTAAGCGGTAGAAAGTTCGTATATTGAATGTTTTTTCAAAAGAATAACTGTTCGTAATTGATGTTATTTTATATGAAGAAGGTATCAAACGAGCATGCAGACCGATTGATGTTTAATTATCTGTAGCCTATGAACATCCACTTACATGATCAAAGAGATTAATAGTCACTGTAGCCTATAAACATAAACATGCATCATCAAACAGAACTGAATTCCTATTTGATTTTGTAAGATGTGTTGCTACGTCTAAGAATTATGAAAGCAGCCTCCTTTTAAGTATAAGAGGGGACCTTTCTAACGGAAACACAAGATATGCTTATCGATGATTACAAGGGCGACGATAGTACCTTTCCGTTCAAACTTGTTTATGTTATTTGTTACGTCATTGCCTGTTCACTTACATATTAATCTTAGTCTTAGTTTTGGTCTATTGGTTCTCAGAAACAAAAAAACATCTGTGATCGATTAGATTTTTTTTTATTTGTAGTCACATATAAAACTGTTGGTTCTACTACAAGTGTCCTCAAACGAGAGATCACATTCCGTTAATTGGATTGCATGCTTGTTTGCTATTCTAAGGCTGCTAAGTTATCTTGTTATAATGAAAACCTCCACCAGCGTTGTCTATTTAAAAATAAAGCGCCCAGCTTCGTCACACTTATCTCAATTTTATCCCTATCCATCCAAGCTTGTTTCCGTGCCTTAGTTCTATCTACGAAGATAAGATAGCAGTTATAAAGTCGATGAAGGAGCTTATAAAGTTATGGCAACTTTTGTCGTACGAGCTGTGTTATGCAGCATCCCTTTTTCTATTCACACACATAATTCTATAATATACTAGGTTTATCAATGTTATAAGTATATCTTTCTATGACATCTTGGACAGAGAATTGCGAGTGCTATTCAACGGAAATGCGACCAGTATTCTTGGTATCATGGTTCATGGTATTCATGTATTCATTCATTCATTCATTGTATTCATGGTTCATATACGAAAGTATGGGCACGCACACCGAACAGATTGTTTAAGTAAAGCTTTTATTATAATTAATTTCCGGGTATTCCATATAAAATTTTTAATCTGTCTTTTTTTTAAATGGATATTGTTTTTATTTCTTAACCTAGCCATAGCCATAAGATATTATTATTACAATAGATATGACAAGTTTTATATGATAGAAGCGGTGGTTGGTCGCTTTCCTGGAAGAACTACATGCAACTTCAAATAGGACTGAAATCCTGTGTGAAATCATACCTAGATAATCTTAAATACATTGCTTAATAAGGATTGAATAGATGTCAACCTGTAGTGGACGCAACGACCTCAAGTAGTCTGTACATTCGTTTCCAGTCTTGAAACATGGATATTCGTTACCCGTCGATAGTACAACATACGCCATATTGCGAACGACGAAGACGGGAATGAAACGTGCCCTTCTGATCGAAAGCTTCGTAAATTGCTAATGAAAGATGAGACGATCACAATTATAGCGTTTTCCTGATTCGGAAGTAATTGCGTTTATAGATATTGGAGAACACGGGAAAAGGTTAATAGACTTTCGTTTTTTGTAAGAGGAGAACCAAAGAAGCTTACGGACCATCTGATTTTAAGGGGTCGCTACATTTCATTGAACTATACCCAACCTTAATAGAACTGATGTTTTATAGGGGATATATGCAAACGTCGATGCTTACCTAAATATTAGGATGAAATAAGATATCTCCAAACGAATGATCCTCAGACGAACTATATTTCTACCACTTATAAATTGATGTGAACTGGCATAACACGCTCACGTTAACTCATGTTTCCTGTTTGCCTATTCGCTAACGAGTTGCCGCAACTAAATGAGCCGAACCGAGTTAGACACAGATGGAGGCTTCTTTGAAACTTCAAATGTTTCTATGTTTTCATGTATCAATCTATTCGTTTCAGGTGAAAGTATTTTCTTGCATCCGCGAATTCTTTAATTGCCTGGCATTAGCATTAATTTTTTTGTGGAGTATTTTTAAAGATGCTAAATTCTGGAGAATATTATGGCGCTACTATGTTCTACTTTGAGGATTATGGTAAGGCAGATTCAATTTTTCGTGGCAGATCCAGAGACACTTTTTTTCTTTTTCTCAGGGAAAGCTTTACGTTTGTGATACAAAACTGTTTATAGAAGTCCGTAGATGATATTCATCTCTTTAGAACAGATTACGTGTACGGTACTTGAAGCTCGTAGAATAGCTGCAGTAACTGCTGCCTTTCGTAAGAAGCGACTAAAAACCTCTTTTTAATGCGGGATCAAGATTAGCAAGAGTGGGAGCTTGAGTCTTTCCGACGGAGCGATTCTGGAAATAATGTTGTTGTGAGTGGATACATCAACATAACATAGGCCGGTGCCCAAGAAGCCGGGGAAGCGCCTCAGTGACGTGACCGAATGAGCGGCGTCGTGCTAAAGAACATTAGTTACGGACGTTGCAAGATCTTGGTGTTTTCTACAAGCATAGCAGGAGAATACCGAGAGATATTCGTGGTAGAATATCTCACATAACCTGCAATCTCACAATACTAGGTACCTTGGAAATGTTTTTCCTCTGGAGACAAAGAAGGGTGAGGTACTTAATCGGCAAGCATTAGCTGTATGATCACGTAACATCAGATGGACTGCACCGTATGTTTCCTGTATCAAACTAATTAAACCTATTTACTCTCTGAATGAGTAACTAATACCGAGTAATTCCATCTATAACTTAGTCAAACGAATTCAGCTTGTTATGAAGTAGCTCATTAATGCGACTGAATTCAATAGGATTAGTTTCCGTCTAGTTCATAACTGGTATAGTATATACAAAATCGTATTTAATAGAGATTCCCCTGCATTTTCCACTTTAATTATAAAAAAATATGATTTTCATAATTGGGTTTTTTATATTTTTGAATTCCCGTGGAAATTTCGGCATTATTTTACCTGACAAATCGTATTAAAACTATAAGGTCTAGAGCCATGATTGGTTAGGTGTTACATTTCAAATTCTTATTGGTATAAGATCTTTAGATGAATTTATTATATAGATAGTTTTCCTACATCAACATATAGACTATATTTTGTGTCCAATCAAAAAGCACGGGTCGGCACGGTATCTAGTTTCCGTTTATTTCTGCTTATAACAGTGTTTAATGGTTATTTTAATATCGATTGAAGACGGCGCAAAACAAACCTAAACATGAAGCTTTCTTACTTAGTTCTTACCAGTAGCATCACGAATAATCGCCGTTAGTCGCGAGTCCTAGCTGTGTAGGAGTCGATAATTGATACCGACTATAGACTGTATATATAGCACATGAGCAAGAATTGTACTCATTTGTAATTAGATATTCAATGCAAATTAACATATTATTCATTCAGAAGATGGAAGTGTGTATGGCGCGTGCATTCTATTTAATAAATTTATCACTCTGTCCTCAGGCTCACTTAAGATGCAAAGAAGCTATTCTGTAATGGAATTTAATTTTATTGTACGCTTTTAAATGAGTTTATAGTCAGTTTAGCACAAATATTTTATGAATGTTAGTAAATAGACAATTAATTGTGTAAAGCTTGGGCTATCCACAAACAAGAAACAAAGTAGTTTTAAGTAATAAAAACATCCTTTGAGAATTTGCGTTCCTGTTCACCGCCTTTTAAGATACTAACTTCTATTCAACGTATTTTATTTCTATGTATGTATTCATTATTTTACTTAATTGTAATTAAGAACGAACTCCAAAATAAAATGTTTTTTACCAACCTTAGGGTGCTACATAGTTTTGAAATATTGTACCAAACGAAAACGGTTGGTACTACTGAAATTAACTACGATTTTTTTATTTGTAATCGAATTATTCAGGATAACTTTGCAAATAAAAAAATTCGAAATCGGTTCATGAATAACATACTAAATATGAGCGAATTGAGAACTCCCCCTTTTTAAAAATCGGTTGAAAATATCCACATCAAGTTTCGAAGATCATGAAAAAAATACAAAAAATATAAAAAACTTCAAACTCGCTTTATGAAGTAATCATAAATTTAAAAGGAGTTACGTATAAATAGATTTTTTGCTGTCGGTTAAATTCAAATTCCTGTTTGAGTCTGAGACGCTGGGTATTTTTTATCTTTAACTATGTGTTTTTCCTTTGTGTTACTATATGATAACCACGTCCACGATTTGTTGTAAATTATAATGGGGTTATGAGAAAAGAGAGCGTTTTTATAATCAAAAAATATCAAAAACTCAATCCCGACTAAATAACAAACGAATGAAAATTAATCTAAAAATGTATGAGACGAGAATATTTTTTAGTTCCGATTATAATTATCTGGACTTTAAAATTACATGAATATTTAAAAAAGTTCATTTTAAAATCATTTTTCTTTTCACATGTACCAGAATTCAAAACGACATGATAATCGAATAAAAATAAGCACACAGTAATCTTAGGTGGTCACTGCCACCTATGGATATCTACAGCAAATCAGCATAGCATTCAGCATTAAGCAATTTCACATCATTCAGTGTCTTTACACACCGAATAAATTTGCTTCTCGAGGATAATTTGTACATTTTCTCATCCCGCACCTAAGTAAGCAATTCGTTCTATTCCTTTTGATGTCGAGCGTCAAAAGGTGGCCACTCACATTATGATTATTAGACTTGTATAAAAACAGTCGCAAAGAAAAATCCTACAAATGGACATCTACAAAAATTACTTTTCTGAAGCCTGAAAGAAAAATTAAGGGTTGGATCGGGTAATCATATTTCTTTTGACGCTAAATATTATATACTCGTAAGTGTTTAGCTTGTGACTATTTGTGATGTTTTTATTATGGACTTTTAACTTACATAACTTTTTAAGTTCATTAAAATAAGTAAATATAAGTTTTTAGTATGAAATATCCTGATAATACATTTATCATAAATGGGTCTTGTTTGATTGAAAGTACTTAGTTTGTATCTAGATTGCGGGATCTTCCCCTCTTAGATACGTATTTATGCCTTAGAACATGAAAGAGTTTGAAAAGCTTATAAAAAGAATTATTTTTAACATAGTAGCCAAAATCCTTTGGTATTCAATAAATACAATCTGCGCAACTCACTGCAAGCGTTAATACTTATCAAACATCGGTCAATGAAAAATTATTAAGTTTTTCAGCATGGGTACTCTCCGACCTGCAAAAGAACACCCTTCGTTTACTTTTAGCCTCCATTTAAACCGAGCTACGGTCGTTAACTTCACCGGCTCCATGGTCGAACGCATCTCCGATCAGTGACTAATCGGACATGCTGCGAATTCTTACGCGTATTACACGTTGGACGGGCAGAAACAAGCTGGGCATTACCTTTAAATTATATTCAACTCTAAGCACGTAATATAAAATCCAATTTTGCTTGAAATTGAAGTGTGAATTATCACAGGTAAATTATTAACGTTTAGACTAGTTATATGCTATGCCATTATCAGAGTTTGTCGCTACAAAATACGGTGTCAAACAATAATGTACGACTCGACAGCGCTTTTGCATAATGATGCCGCTATATGTATAATATCCTCGAACATGTTGATCGCCATATCAACAAGCCTTCCATTTCGCCTATTTGCGACAGCGACAATCTTAAAAACCTAGATATTATAGGAGACGATTTTTTAACTTTTGATCGATCCTAACTTTTTAAATATATTAATTATCTTAGAATATGTTTTAGATCAATTAATATTTCAATTGTTCATATAAACGTATTGTAAGTTTTCAAATCAAAAACACGAAATAATCACGTGTGCTAGGCCCCTCACATGAAGGTCCGCGTTTCGAATCTCTAGCTCAGACCTCTGATTTTTCTAAATTATGTGCGTTTGCAAAACTATTGGTGGTTTGATTTAACGGTGAAGGAAAGCATTATGACCAAATATGCATGCTTAAGAATACTCCATAAAATTCTCGAAGGTATGTGAGCTCTAACAATCCGCACTTGTCCAGCGTAATACGAGTAAACTATGGACCGACTATTCTGATTTTGAAAGGAGATCCTTACCAAAAGACCAACCAAGAATATAATTTACAGTTACTGTACCTAACTACTTCATTGCGGTATTACAAGATGGTCGAGACACGATGGTCAACCATTCTGTCTAAAATTCGTAAAATGCTTTCTGTAAGATTTATCTACTTATATATAGAAGTGTTAAAAAATTCTACTGCACCTCTCATATAATGTAGTAAGCGAAATTCATAGTGGACCGATCAAAGATTCTTTAAGAGTAGGGAGGTATAAAGACTAGTCTTTAGGGATACTAAGGAGAATTTAATACAAATATTAAATGTTATTTATAGTCACAAATTTAATACAAGCCATTTAGCAATAGTTTTTATATATGAGATAAGTCTTTAGAGATCCAAGGACTAGTTCTAAAAGGACCAAGGGACTTCGCATAGCAATAGGTCTACTTCATCACCTTGGGTTAAACACAGCAGTAGTAAACTAAATGTATATTTTACTGTTTGAAGAAATGTAGGTCGACTGGAGAAGTACCACCGTCGCACTTATAATCCGCCGTGAAGCCAAACGGTGGAAGAGAAACAATTGCCGGTTACGGTTAGAGATCTACGAAATTAGATAGAATTTCATTACTATGTGAGCTGCATTACATAACAGTAATTTACAGTAAATATATATTTAAAATATTGAAAATCTTAAAACTAATTATAATAAAAGCCTAACCTAAACAATCTAACGGGAGTCCGAGCCCATGCAGCATGGTTTCAAGAACGCTAGCTGCATTCCGCCTTAAATAGCAATCGCAATTCTCTGCGCGAGATATGAACCAGCCCTCTTATCACTGGCGGCGGCGATCAACATATTTCATTACGATAAATTAATACAACTTTATGATTTTTAGCAGATTATCTAAATGAATAAATTTCACTTATATGAATAAAAAATTTAAGTAAACTTTAAATATTTTATGCCACAGTAACGCCGTGTTCTTTTAATCTTTATAACTTCGGTCTCAAGCAGATTGTGCATTAAAACTAGTGATAATACTTGTGAAAAATTCACAAAATAACTAAGATCAGCTGTTTTACCTCCGCGCTGTTACAAATGCACGTTACGTTCTCAGCAAATTAAATCTTGCCATTTTGTTGCAAATCTCTTTGTGCATTCCTAAGCCATTAAACACATTTGTGCTGGCAAGCGAAGCATGCAATGACCATAAATTGTACCGCTTTTAAAGCGTTCATGCCTCAAAAAATATGAGAAGTGAATTGAATGCCTCTTACTTAATATGTACGTACAGCAAATACGATTTAAGATCGTTATAAAATTATTTGGGCAGAAACCGTCGAGAATATTCAGCGTAAGCACTTAATTCTGTTGGTGAATTCAAAAGCGCGAATCGCGAAAAATAATAACCGTATTACATTAACGGAGTCACGGTTGCTTTTTTGACTGATCGCTTTGAAGACTTGTTTGCATTCCGGTAAATTGGAAACATTTTATTCTACAGTCAATACCATTTGTTGGATTGATAAAATCAAAAATCAAAATCAAAATATTTTTATTCAAAGTAGATTCTTTACAACTCTCTTTGAACGTCAATAAACTACCACCGACTCGTAAGGTGTTTCATTTTGGAGAAGAGTCGGCGAAAAGAACTCCAAAACACATCTTTTTCATCTTTAAAATGTAATTTACAAATAATAACTTAAACTAATGGAGCAAGTGGAGCTGGAGTCGTTTCAGACCATATGAGTTTATCATTTAGACAATCATTGGTTTTACAATACAGTTTAATAGGGTGAACCAATTCAGTATTCTCATATTTGCAAGATTGTTATTATTGCATGTTACTTTGAAACTTAATATGATATAATTATTAATTGTACAAAATTAACAATTCCTTTCCCAGAATAACAAACATTAAATTATTGGTTCATCAGCCTGTCAAGTGTGGGTTGATGGACTTTGCACAATTTTGAAGTGGAATTTACACATATTCAGGTTTCCCAACGATACTTTCCTTCCCAGTTAACATCACTCATACCAGGCTGAACCGAGGACTCCGTGTGTCCCGTGTTTAAAGACGGAAACTTAACTACTAGACTATCACTGTCACAGCTTTCATGATTAATGTATAACATCTACGAATTAGTCGGTAGCTAGATGGTGGAAGAACTATTAAGTAAGTAAGAAGTTGACCGGGGTGGTACACCGCCGCCACTCTGATAATCCGCCGTAATATAACCCTTTTGCTTCGATTAAAGAGCGCCAGCTTGTAAGCAAAGCGAACGTGTTAGTCCTCAGGAGTAGCAACGCATCTGTGCACGACGACAAAGACTTTAGTCTTGTTTGATATCGAACGCGGATGTCCATAGCCTGCAGGATCCATTTAAATCACATGGTCTGTGCGTTTGCTTGCTATTATTACAACATTAAAATGAAACATAATAAAAGAATTAAGACAATATCGTTGTTTTTATTCTTGAATTAAAGTTACGATCTCGAATACGACCAACCTTAATAAGATTATAAGCCAGCCAGTATTTGTACTGGCTGTAGACATCTTATACCTTAAGCAATAATATCAGTATTGGAAACATATCGTAAACAATAAATAAGATATACATGTAGAAAACGTATGTCCACAGGTCATAGATTAACAGTACTGTGCATAACAGAACCAATTGAAATAGCATACAAAATGTAGACACGGCTGTTACTTTATATATATTATTTTGTAGGCTTTGTTATTTTTAGCGCACCCTAGCCTAGATATATACAGTCTTGATACATTATGAACTATAAAAGTAGGACACGAGAATCGACCTAGTATTTTTATTCACGTTCCCTGCAACTTAAAAACTAATTCATTCATAAAATTAATTCTATCTGTTTTCTTTAAATATAATCTATCTATATCTATATTTAAAGAAACGAGTCAATCTTACCTCTGGGGCATGCCGATACATGTTTCATATCAAAATATTGTATGGAATAGCACTATGCTCTGTAACATGTTAAAGCGAATAGAACTGATATGATTATGATTCGGTACGTAACAATTCAATTCCATGGGTCTACACAAATATTAATATTGAAACTGATAGTTGTCTGTACGTAGAAGATACATGAGAACTATTATACTGTTAGTCAGTTTGTTTGTTTTTCGTTGCACTAATCATGGGCCGGAACAGTCAGAAACGGCGTAACCAATCGGTGCAGCTTTCACTAATGTACGTACTTAACTTAATATCTCATGTTAGATGTCGATAAAGACTGTGGGTGGCTATGTCGCGCGTTAGCTGTCATAGGAAACTTTATGGTGTGGTTCCCGACGGCTATACGACGAAAATCGTTACAGAGAAGCGTTACTGTAAACAAAATAATAATTGACTTCGGTCACCTTCTGCTTATTTGATATCTATTTTCTTGTGATTCAAAGATAGAAATTAGACCTTTCGCTATTAGAATATGTGGAAACACTAAAAAATTTAAGCTCTCGCGAAAGAAATCGCAAGTTTGATTTTGAATTAATATTACCGCTGAATCAGGTATGATTTTAAATTAATATTATTGTGGAATTAACATATTTTAACATACAAGGGATAACCAGGATTAGCGTTTTCAATTGCTAATATTTCGAACCACTTGCATGGCTCGTGGTCACGGCTAAGCCGTGTTACCGTTCGTCGCCGTTTAGTCGTGACCACAATTTTTATTTATTTATTTATTCATAAACAAAACGAACTGTTTATCGCCCCTTAAACTCGCTGTCCACAAACAAAACAAAAAAGTAGAAAAAAGAAAAATAATTATACATTAAACAGAAAAAGAAACAGTAATTAAAAATCAGGCAATACCCTCTAAAAACCTTTTTTTTTATTGCGAAAGAGTAAGAAACGGGCATGCAGGCCACCTGGTGTTAAGTGGTCACTGCAGCCCATGGA
>DWON01007251.1:0-13104 GCA_018251015.1 Phocides pigmalion okeechobee
AATACAAAATAAACTATTCTAACTATAAAATGTATAAAGTCTATAATGACAAATCATACACTTGCAACTATAACACTTCGCTAAATTCATCGCAAAAATGGATCGACTTGCTACACGCAGGGATGTTTAAGTGTATTGTAATCTATATACATTTTCTGCAAAGTTATTTTTAACTAAATCGTAACAGAGACAGGACATTTGCCAAAAAGAAACAGTTTTCATATAGTAGATATTCGACAAGTAATAGTTATTTTTAAATCACTTGCACTTCAGTTGTAGTAACACTAAAATAAACTGTGCCGATAGAAAGAATCAATCATATAATAAAGTTAGAAAAATTTTACTAATAAAAATAATATAATAATAGATTGAAAGAAAACAACCATTAAATATTTCCTTACAATTTATTTATATACCTTAAAAGATTACAATAGGACCTATATCAAGTATGGAGCTATAAAATCCAATAAGAGACTAGATAACTTCAAATTTGTCTGGAATTTTGAACGGTGAATGAGTACATCCGTCTTAATTATCAGTCTTACCAAACGTTATGTATTTACATTGAGCAGTTGGTATAGAACAAAAAGTTTCATAAGAGTTTGACTGCAGCGTTGTGGGAGGTGACACTAAACTGGAGCTGTATTCTTTACTTTAGACTGAAGATGAAATTAACTGAAATACTATACTTTTAGCATCCGTGTAGCATCTACGAATACTCAGACGTAATGTCCGCCCGCAGTCTTGTATCTCCACCGTAAATAAGGCACTTGTGTTCGCCCATAATCCATACATATTTGCATGTACATAACAGTTGTATATAAGCCGCAAGCGTGTTGCGCTGTATACAACACGTTGTACACCTCAGGGAAAGTGTTAGTGGCTATAAAACTGTCATAATCACAAGTATACTTGCTGTTATATCGAAAACTTAAACTAATATAGAGTAATTAATAATAAAAAATACAAGGCACATGTCAGTACTTAGCACCAGTAAGCAAGACGCTTAATTCGTTATCATTGACGTAACTAGGAAAGGGAGACAACCATAGACAACCCTAATACACGTCCTAAATATTTGAGCATACAAAGGCTGTCTAAACTAATATCATTTGCTTCACAATGTTACCTTTTTAAAAATAATATTATTCTTCCTTTAAATATTTTAATCAAATATGTAATTATTTTATAAGCCTAATCGGGTACTTATAAGTTGCTAGTACTCAGTAATAGATTTTTAATCTCATTTCGATTAAAAAGAACTCTTAATAATATGGCTTCTGTGAAAGTTTAAATGCTAACAATTACATTAGTAAAATTATGCTACAATCAAATTACAAAAAACTGAAATTTAAGTAGATAATATTAGGTAAGTAAGGTAGGTAAGTTACGGTACTGAAGTGAACTGAAATAGATAATATTAGGTAAAAGGTAAGGTAATGTCCAACAGGAATTGGACTTACCTAACAGTTCTTAGAATTATCCACGTTTTAACTATCCCAAACTATGGGTCTACTAGCGAAGACTCATAATCCTAGGAACAAACACCAAAACCTCCCAAAATCCTAGTTACGCCATTCGTAATTCGATCAAAATACGGTCGATTGTAACACAAGAATATAGTCGTATGTACAATAATTTAGAGCGTTATAAAGATCTTTTTCTTGGCCATTATATGTGCGATAATGACCCATAACGCCGTTCCCCACACTGCTTCTATTAGTCTTATTGAGTGCGTCCTCATCTCCGGGATGCGCCAGTGGAACGGGAACAAGTGCGCGCAAATAGAGTGTCCTACGTAGAGGGCTATGGCGTTCAACCCTGGAGCTCTGAAAGGTCCACCTCCCCAAATCCGCCACGCGTCGGTGAAGGTATAGCAGATGCTCAACACAGCCAGAGATACTGCTGACGTCACCAGAACGAAAGACATGGACCTAGAAAAGAAGTTGAATAAATATTTTTTGGGTAAAAAAAAATCTAAAGCATTTCTTCTTTATTTTCCCACGCTGAAGGATGCTAATTTACATATATACATACAACGTATACACGGTTGTTTATTTATATCTGTATTTATATCCTGGTAGACAAATGCGGGATGGCAACACTCAATCATAATTCAAACTTCAAATTATAATGAAAAAAAATCGTCTCTTTTTCTCCACTCATTAAAAACGTAAAAGATTAAAACATAAGTTTAATTTATATCATTAATGAATGTCATCATTTGAAACTATACTTCCGTACATAATATCTACTTATATATTTGTCAACCTGTGGACGGACGTAACACGAAGTGTTTTAATATATGACGAAATAACACCATTTTATAAATTGACCTGCATAGGCGACGTAGGTATAACTTGACATTGATATGAGATATGGCCAATTAGCCAGATGTCATATCAATTAATGTCAACTTTGTTAAAAATTAAATGTTACTAACTTCATCGTGAAACTAACTTCATGTGTTATACCATGCAATGTTTGTTACACCGTTAAAGTATCGTTTGCGATGCAACGAAAATTGATCGGTTTTCGTAACACGCCATTAAAAGTAAAACTTCAAAAACTGAAGTTAATTTAAAGGAAGAACTATAGATCGACCGGGGAGATACCACCGCCGTCCCCATATTTCGCCATAAAGCATTACTTGTGTTTCGGTTGGAAGGGTGAGGTTGCCGGCTACTCTTTGTAGCGAGGCGACCATTTTAGTCCTCAGGAGTAGCAACGCATCTACGTTCGAGATGTTTGTGGTTTAACGTGATGTCTATGGGCTGCGACTACATAACGTCAGATTTGCATACTCGTTTGCTTCTCTTCTCACATAAAAAAAAACTTTAAAAACATTCCGCCGAATTGTGAATCTCCTTTTTGATGACAAGCATGTTGTTGATAACCGGTCAAATTAGGCATTTTTTTTATCTGCAACTGATAACCTTGGTATAAGTACCAAGTGTTAATCAGAAAGTTATTGTATTGTCATCGGATCCTATTATGTGTTCTTAATACAAATTATTTGGACGTCTTCAAGTGCGTAAATATTGCATTCATATACAAAGTTTTATTCATTTTATTTGTTTTATTTGATTATTAATTTTATCAAAAAATGAATTAACAACTGTTTTACTCGATAAAACAATTCTGGCTGTATAACAAGTAATTGATTGTACTCAAGACGTAATGAAACGTCCATAAGAAAAAACGAAAAATAAAAATGATGCTAGCTAGAAACTAAAAAATAGCATATATTTGAGATAGATTTTTTAACGTAGATTTGAAACGTCTTCAAATATAATAAAATTAGAAGATAACTACTTAAATTCAAAGATACTACCGTATATATAAAGGTAAAAATGTTAAATCTATTTCTGTTATTCAAAAGTAAATGCGATTTCCATATCTTATATGGGTCTCTATATCACAGAACGGGAGTGAGTCAATTTCTACGAAAACCAATCGTGCCGTATTTTTTGCATCGACCTTGATGTAACAATAAGATCAAATATTCTATTCACATGACCAACTGCTTTTTAAATTCAGTACATAGTGGGTAAATTGTAGTAGAATGTGGCTATATTAAAAAAATGCAATTTTTTACGGAATGATTACACTTCAACAGAATTTTATTGACGTCAATTTTTTTATCTTAGAAATGACTGAGTTCGTAAAATGTTTTCTTATATCAGCTTTGAATTTTACTATTCATAATATCATTCGCACATTTGCGACACGATACGACAGTGACATCTTAAAACCTCGATTTACAGTAGACGTTTTTTTAACTTTTGGTCGATTCTAACTTTTTAAATACAACACGTAAGACTATTAGAGCTTAGATCAAGTACATCAACTAATATTACAACAATTCATGCAAATTATTGTAAGTTTTCAAACAAAAATGGAAAACTATACCTATATCTCGGGATGTCGCACTATCGTCGTAAATGGACGTTTTGAATTTCCTTATACTATTATTCTATTCAAACATACCGTCAATTCACGACGACAGTGTGACATATCGAGATATATATTTTTAATTTTTTTAAACGTGTTTTTTCGTGTCGTTTGAAAACTTATAATACCTTGACATAACTTGTTGCAATATTAGTTGAAACATACATTCTGTAAAAGTATTACGTCATCTGTTCTATATTTAAAATGGATGAAAAATACTCTCCTAAAAACGACTTTTTTGATATGCCACATTGTCATATCTAACTAATTCTCGTCGTATATATATAAATAACTGTCTATTGTCATACATAACTATTTATATGTCGTATATAACTAATTAATTATCTATTTTTTAACTATGCAAAAATACACAATATACCAACACGGAGTTCCGTGTATAAATGGTATGTAAGGTAAGTTAGGTAGTTACTAAGCCGGTCAGAAAGTTTATTTATTTCTCACGTAAATCCACGAACGAAGGCTTGTTGAAACTAAAATTCCAACAACTGTTCAACTTGTCAAATGTCAAGAATGACATTTCACGCTTATCAAACACGCTAGCGTTTATTTTATCATACTGATACCATTTGACGTGGAATGTAAAAATTATCTGCGACTGAAATATTATTGAGATAATTTAAAATATACCTAATTTACCATCACGTATATAATGTAACATGGGGTACATAACAATACATTCTGTTGATGTATCTTCAAGGGGAGTTTTAAGTTTGTTGTAAACATTTTTTTTTATGTCATAGAAATAGCAAACAGACATGCAGTTAAGAACTTTTTGTTAATGAGTCTCTGCCGTCTATAGACATTGTTAAACATGTAGAATAGAAATAGATAATAGTATAAGTTACATATTATTACGTAGATGTAAATTAACAGATAGAAAAGTAGATAGTAAATCGATTGGAGATATAATCCCCGCATTATAATCCATCGTAAGGCAACTCTTGTTTCTGTTAGTCAGCACCTGTCTAACAAAAACACTTGCTTCCTACACTTACAGACGAGGCAAACTAATTAGTTCTTAAGAGTAGCAACTTATCTACGATCTCAGATAGGAGTTTTTTATATAAGAAGAGTAGCAAACGATCACGCAAACCACTTGATGTTAAGTAATAGATCCACGTACAAATATGACTGAAATCTGAGGTCGAACGTAGATGGCAAAGCAAAGCGTAGCCGGCAACCGCACCTATCCAACTGAAATACAAGTAATGCTTTACGGCGGATTATGAGGGCGACGGTGGTACCTCCCCGATCGAACTATAGTTCTTCCACCTTAAAAGTATCAGTCCTATTTGACGTTTTATGTGGATCGCCATAGACTGTAGTAACAAATTATCATTATATAGCCTGTATGTTTACTACTCTTCTCACACAAATCCAACCCAATATCGATAAAAAATTACCAAAGGTTTTTGTTAATCGGGATGACCCCGTGTTCTCTGGAAAACCCTGCGAGGAGGGCTCCGGCGAGGGCGAAGACCAACGCCCAGGCGAGCCAGCGAGACACACGGGCTTTATGTGAGCGCTGCAGCAGCACGGTGGCTCCGGCCTGCACCCCCAGCAATGCTTGCACGGCTGATGTGAGGCAACCTTGGGGAAACAGCGTAACAATATAGTCCTCATATTAATACTTTGAACGAGGCGTTTATATGTATGTATATTAGATCGAGTTAGCGTTACAGGAGGCGGCACTAAACTGAAGCTATTTTTCTAGACTGAAGATGCGTCGACAATTCACACAAATATCGTATTTGTAGCATTTGTGTATCATCTACGAATACAAAGACGTAACGTCCGCCTTCAGTCTTGTAGCGCCGACGTAAACACAGCACTTGTGTTCGTCCGTAATCCATACACATTTGTACGTACAACACAGCTGTGTACAAGACGCAAGTGCGTTGCGCAATACACAGCAGTATTGTAGTTGTAGTAGTTGTTGTAGCCCGCAGGAAAAGTGTCAGTCTTTTTTTAAGTGTTAACAATTTAGTAGAGGCTGTACAATTTAACCAGAAAAATATCACAGCCACAACCATTTCTAACGTAAAATAATTCTTTCGTTTCGTTGGTTGATTTTAGAAGCTGGGTATGTTTCAAGTTAAGCCAAAATAAATCCGGAGCGTTCCCCACATAGTTAAATTAATAACTAGACAGACATATATTTATTTCTCGTCTATATGACAAAAAAATCTTAAATACAATGATATATAACAACAATAGATACAGTACTAAACCTAAATGAATCTATCCTCTAGGGTACAGTTATAAACGTGAGTTGACTTAATGAAATTAAACGTAAAAATGTATGTTACCTAACAATCCCTCGGGGTCAGTCGGCAAGCCTCCGTAGACATGTCTAGCGTCACTATTCTGGAAAAGATGTGACTCTCCTAAAAGGAGTCGATCGATGAAGCCGGCCGCCCCTCCGCTGCAATCTGGCGCCACCCAGTCGTCGTGTTTGCCCCCAGGACCCAAGTAGCCACTGAAAATAATACGTTACAACCTTATTATACGGTTTAGATGACAATTTTCCTTAATGCTTGACGTGTGCCAAATGTTTTAAGGCATTTGAAAACAAATAACTTGGGCATCCTTCATTTAAAAACTACTCCAGGCAATGAACGTAAATTTTCTTAATGTATACTGTTCGAATGTTCCTTATGAGTGATATAAAGAAAGTGCGGAGAGTTTTATTCCGCTCGCTTCTTTTTCCCGTTTATCCTGAGCCAGCAGAACGCTCAAAGCCGATGTAATTTTAGTTTAGTTGTATTTCAAGCCGAACTATGGCCCTACCACCTATTAAATAGCCATCTTATCAACATATACTCACGCTGGACAGTCAGGGTCGTGGATGGTGAACGTGATGGCGGTGTGTAGGCCTACAAGCACCCCGGCGAGCACCCAGCACCATACACACGACAACACATCCTTCAATGCTTGGCCGCAAGCTCCCTACGTGGACCAAAATATTTATAGAACTGGCAAACGAGCATGCTATCAGTTTCATCATCATTATCAAGTTTGATTTTCAGTGATCATAAACTGCAGAAAAATAAAGGTATATAAACTGCAGAAAAATAAAGGAATATATTGGATTTATTGAAAAAAAACCTATTTTTCTTAATTTTATTTAACACTTCTTTATTTCAAGACTAATTTAAAAATACTAAAAACATAGTCTAAAACTACAATCAGAAAATCGAATATCAAAAAATTACGTAATTCGTATCGTCTACTAAACACCTCACGTAATTAATGTTACCTAATGTATGGGTGTGTATGAAACTTACACTTACCCTCGGCGGTGTGTAGTACTTAGGTGCGGAGAGAGCGTAAAACCCGGCAGCGACGAGGTAAGCGACAGCCAACCTTTGTAGGACCCCAAAGATTCGTAACTCATGCAGCATGTTCGACCCGTAGATAGTGTTCAGGGAAACTCCGATCATGAACATCATGCAGGATCTCTGAAATTGTAAAATATCTATTTATTCTGGAAGTCTACTTTTTAATAGACTTCTAGTAGACTTTATTCTTAAAGTAAACTTTATCTTATGAGTGTTTTCTGGCAGCCATTCTCAGAAGAAAATCTTAGAAATACCGACTTTAGGCACTTTAAAAAAGATATTATGAGAGAGTATAATTTTAAATATGTTTATATATATGTCTGATGGTTGATCTATAAGCACCACCACCTCCGTCATAATTCGCAGTGAAATAAAAGGTATGTTTCGGTGAGAGAGGTTTGGTTGCCGTCTGCACTTAGAAACGAAGCGGTCATGTTAGTACTTAGTAGTAGCAACGTATTTACGATGTCAGATACTTTGTTATAGATATTTATTTCTGTAGATGAAGACTGTAGATCATTTTTATAGATCTAAGAAATGAATGAAGTAATTACTCAAATTGTAAATTTGATGTGCAAAAAATATTTCAGAAAAGAGAAAGTTTTATTCTTATGTACTAATTCCATCATATTGCAAGTGACACATTAAGTTCGATAATCCTAGACAAATGACAACAAAAAATCCAACAAGAAATTACTTTCACTCATTAGTTAACTTCGTAAAAGTAGTCACCTGCGCATTGTTCCGAATGAACCAGACTCGATTACCCATTGAAAGGAAACCAGGCCGCGTCCGTTTACTCTAGGTCACAATCAAACTGATGGCGGTTTACCCAGTAATTTATTATACTATCCTCGATTATCTTTGTAATGCATCGACGCATTGAGTACGTCGTCTAAACGGGCGACGATATAAAAGAGTAATGGACGACATGTATAGAATAAATACAGAGACGATTATAGAACAGGGTGGAGAGAGTTTCGTTTATAATGACGCATCTTCATCACGCAAGCAGAATTTCCAATGAAAAATGTCGCAAAAACTCCACATGCATTTAATATGCGCAAGGCAGGTATGTACGCAGATAATATCGAGAGTATTGTCGGAGGATAGGGAAGTCTGATTATGTAATAATCGTGAAAGTGAGCTGGACTGGATTTGTACGTTCAATACAATATGAACAAAATTTCGACACTAACTTACGCGTAAAACTGTACGTATAAATAAAATAAGAATGGCAATAAAAATTAAAACTGTACGTATAAATAAAATAAGAATGGCAATAAAAAAATACGGGAATCTTTACCAATATTTGCATTAAAAAACTTGTTAAAATTGAAAAAGAAGTTGTAAAAAACTTGATCATCATTTTACTGCGGTTTTGAATTGAATAATTAAATGTAATAAAACTAATCATTCAATATGGGTAATATTGAACAAAAAGTGGGAGAATTATAGTTCGACCGGGGAGGTACCAACGCCGCCCTCATAATCAGCCGTAAAGCATTACTTGTGTTTCAGTTGGAGAGGTGCGGTTGCAGGCTATACTTTAAAGCGAGGCGACCATCTTAGTCCTCAGGAGTAGCAACGTATCTACGTTCGAGCTCAGATAGGATATCGGTCGTTTTGTGGTTGTACGTGGATGTCTATGGGCTGCGACTACTGAACATCAGGTAGTTAACATGCTTGTTTGCTACTCTTCTTTTCTTCAACTTTTCTTGTTTGCAACCGCACATTTCCAACCGAAACTTAAATAATGTTTTACGGCAGATTATGAGGGCGGCAGTGGTACTTCCCCGGTCGAACTATAGTTCTCCCAACTTTAATACCCACCTTTTGATAACAACTTGATGTAATTCTATTGTTACAATATCCGAGAGCAACCTTACGGTTTATAGATAACAAACTTACATCACTTACAAAGGTTATCCGTCGGATTATTCACCTCATTGTTAGCAAACACTTACAGAACCTGTTTCTATGAGAGCACTGGATTCACGTTTATGTAACTGCGTTTAGTGCCTGGAGTCACAGCTCAAGAGGATAGGAAACCGTTAATATTTTCATGGCGAAGTTTCGTTTCTATAGTTACATTTTTGACGTGGAAACAATCTTGTCTGATTTTATAGACACATGTAATTCGCTTTTGTTAAACGAATTATACTACTCTGTTAATTGTAAATTGAATGGATGTGATAGATTAGTCTGGTTTCTGTATTTGAGTTTCAATTTAGATCACAAGGTCGCGTGTTTCTGCATTATTTAGTTTTATAATTTATGTAATCTTAAAAGCCTTGGATTTCTACACTTTCTGTTGTTATAGATGAAAATGTATTTAATTTTCTGACAATTACCTAATCGTTCGTTACTTCGACAATCATAAATCATTTTTCCGTCAATAAATTGGACTAACTTTATTGGTAACTTACGTAACAAAATTAGGAATTTATTTTTGTGGCGGTAACAATGATGTTGTAACATTACTTATTAAACTTTAATTATAATATTTTTTCGAGTATTTATTTTTCCCTGTATTTATTTTCTTAATATTATTTTGATAATCTATTAAAATTATAACATTTTTATATAAGATGAGTGGCAAACGAGCATGCACCCCACCTGATGTTAAGTATCGCAGCCCATAGACATCCACGTACGATCACAAACACGACCAAAATACTATATCTGAACTCGAACGTAGATACGTTGCTACCCTTGAGGACTCGCTTCAAAGCGTAACCAGGAATCGCACCTGTCCAACCGAAACACAGGTAATGCCTTACGGCGGATTATGAGAGCGGCAGTACTACTTCCCCGGTCGAACTATAGTTCTCCCACCTATAAAAACCTTTTTAGTACGTCCCTATCTGATTTATTATATCGTACAGGCCACCTGATGTCAAATGGCTTCTGCTTCCCAAGAACATCCCTATCCGACTTTACCAGACCCAAAGATCTATCGATGGCCGTACATAGATCCATTTTTACTCTTAAACAGTAACACTGTCCGTCTCGCAGGTATATGTACCCGGTAATACCTTTACTACCGAAACTAAAGAATTGTTTCATAGAGGAATACGGTCGAGTTACCAGTTCCACCTATGAAACTCAGATCTCATTTTATTCATAGATATTTATTTTAGTCATCTATTGTACTACTACAAAATCTATGAAGCTATATTTAAAGCCGCAAGACTGTCCTCGATGGATGATGACAAGATTGATGGCAGATGCTTAATAAAAAGGAAATATAGTACGATATGAACATATAGATTCGAAACATATATACATATTGAATCTACTTACTCTGACAATGTGCATCACGATTTTCCAACGAGGGATGCCTTTCGCGAAGGCACTCTTCACTGACAGGGGGATGCACACCCCCATGATCCAGAGGAAGGCTGGGAAGACCAGGTCGCCCGCAGCTAGGCCGTTCCAAGTTGCATGTTCCAACCACCAATAGCCACCCGCGCCATCGTTCACAAAGATCATGAATACTATTGCTATCCTGTTGGTAAAACACTTTTTTTGATAAAGCGGTAAAGACATGATACGCTTCTTTAGAAATCTTTCTTTAAACCTAACTTCAAGAAGAGGACGAGCAGGAGGAATCATTTTTTACCGCTAACTGCATCATTTGGTTTGTTATTTTCTTTGAAAGAGCTCATATTCTTCCCGTTTTAGGTATACAAAGAAAATATAAGTTGAAAATACCATCAGAATAGGGGATAAAATGTTGTACTTGAGTTATGTTTAAATTACAGTTGAATAATCTTACAGTTATAGGCATAGCTATTTTTTTTTCAATGCGGAGAATAGTTTGCTCTAATGTGATCTTGTTTGAAGGGCACATAACCGAAGGTCGTTAAATTTAAGCAACGTTAAACACGGTTGACAGTTGGATAAGAATCGTAAATTAAAAAATCATAAACGCTTTTCTGCACCAATATATGCATACCCTCCTGATTATTATCGATAGATATTGGGGGATAAACCTTGTTAGAGGGGTTACAGGGGGTTTGAAAACCTACAAAAAAAGGTTATGCATCTTTATAAGATCGTGATTAGACGTGGAAAAGTATGCTCCAAGTCCCTCCCAGTTCCCGTGTTCAATAGAAGGACATAAAAACGGTTGTAGCATGTTATTTTAGCACGTTAACCCTTCACATATACCGTTAAGTGCTTCGTCTTTACAGTATGTTATTATACTTACCCTCTAAAGGTATCAAGCGCGCGCAGCCTTTGTTGCATGGCCAGTTCCTTGTCTCCATACCGCATCTTGCCCGTCCGCCGAATCCGTGACATTATTAGCTTTATCACGCCGTACAAGATCCACACTCCAAGCAACATCCCCAGGAGGAGCAGAAGAGCTAAATACAATGAAATCACATTAATGTTTAAAATAGGATACTTGGTAAAAAAAATTGGAATCATTAGTTGTTGTTTTGTTAGGGCATGACCCATCTTCATGGGTCCATTTATACTGTCAAACTTACCTACTTATGTGCCAAACATCTTATTCCTGAAGATTTGCAACAAATTTCTGAATGTCACTACTGTTCTATTTAAAGTTATATACAAAAATATAGGCAGAAATAGGTGTGGCGATAGTATCGTTGCAGGCAAACATCAAGAAAATCTAAATCTAAATCAATTTCATTGCAATGCCATTCCTTCCCAAACATCTAAAATTAGAATTCAAATATTACTTGTCGTCCTGTTAAAAATACCAATCAAACTACAATAAAGCAGCATAACGAAGGAAGAATTCTGAAGGAGAAAATAATAAATTCTAAAGTCTTGCGTCATATTAACACAATAAAGGAAAAGTATTTTTCTTCTGATGACGCTCTTTTCGCAAAGAAACAAGTTATCTACAAATTTTTGATGGGACATTTCTATATCTATATATTACGTAAAAAGCTCTTCAGATAAACCGATAACTATAAAAGATGAGACGTGAGCTTGTCTAGATAAAATTACTCAACAAAAAATACTTAACTAATGTACTATTCATTCAATAGTTGTTAGTATCTTCAGTAGTGTCAAAAGATCCTATGGATCTCTAGAAATGAAGGTGTTATTATTAATTTGTTTAATATATTTATATTTAGTCAATAATGGTTACTGTGCGGAAATAAGAATAGATCCATTAGTTAAGATCGATCAAGGATTAATCAGAGGTATAAAATCGGTAGAAGATGGATTCTCCTCTTTTCTTGGAATACCTTATGCTCAAGTTGATTTGGATAACCCTTTTGGGGTAAGTGATGCATATTTTACTGAAGTATACATTAATTTTTTATAAGAAAAAGTAACTTACATTAATAAAACTTTATATAAAAATTACGCTTTATTTTTAGCCATCATTGCCACACCCAGGATTTGAGGAGGAAATTTATAATGCCTATGATGGCTCTATAAAGTGCCCTCAAGTATTCGTAACTGCGTATGTACCAAGAGCTGCCAGAGATAATGAGGAGACCCTAGATTGTCTACGCCTAAACATTTATGTCCCTAACGCAGCGAGTTCTCAAAATCCTTTACCCGTTTTGGTGTGGATTCATGGAGGTACATTCGGAATGGGAAGTGCTGGTGAATTTGGTGTAAGAAATTTAGTAAAGAAAGATATTGTAGTTGTCGCGATAAACTATCGTTTGGGTCCGTATGGATTTATGTGCTTGGACCATCCGTCTGCGCCTGGAAATCAAGGACTTAAGGATCAAAATATCGCGTTACGTTGGATAAGAGAAAATATTCAATCATTTGGTGGAAACCCCTACAA
>DWON01007252.1:0-13103 GCA_018251015.1 Phocides pigmalion okeechobee
GTAGAATAAGCTGATCAAAATGTATTCTATTTCCTCCACCTTGTTGTTTACCTTATTCAACAAAATAAATGAATATGAATATGAACATGAATTTTTATGTTATATAACGGGTGCTCACGATTAACGTTTTTTAATTCACGTTTCGCCGTAACCACGAACCATACAATTGGTTCGAAATAACGGAAGAAAAACGTCAAACAATAAAGTTGATTCAAGCTTAACTTTCAAGAAACGGTCTGTGATTGATGTTTTTATAAGGCCATTGTTAAATACAATTAACTAAGATACGGGTATTTTATAATTAAAATTAGATACTGCTAAATTATATTTAAATTGATTTTGTTTTTGGATAAGTTATAATTGGTTTCTGGGATCGAACGCAGACACGTTGTTATTCCTGAGCATTAAGATGGTCGTCTCGCTTGTAAGCGTAGCCTGCAAACGCACGCATTTTGAAAGTAACCGTATACACTGTTATAACACGAAGGATAAAAAAGACATTTTACCAAATCTCTCTTGTTCCCAAACTACATTTAAAGCTCAAAGAGCCATTTTGTTTAAGTATGTTAAAATGAAAGATGTTAAGATGTTAACACTGAAGTTACGAAACTTTTCTTCGGGCCGTTACATGAAAGCTTTAAGGCTTCGAAAACTCCTAAGTTCCGATTAACTACATTAAACATCCAAGTGTTTTGCTTTCATTGGAAATGTTGGTATTGCTTCTAGGGAAAAGTTTGCAATCGGTAGTATATTGAATTGAGCTAAATTTTTAATAATTATATGTACATATATGTATGTATGACTTGGTTAATACTAATCTTGTGGTCGTTTGGTTTGGTGTGATTGTAATCGAGAAAACTAAAATATTTCGTACAGTTTTTTATATATCGTAAATTACCACAAAGGTGGTAGAACTATAGTTCGACCGGTGAGATACCACCCTCATAATTCACCGTACAGCATTACTACATCACATCAGGTGGTTTGCATCCTCGTTTGGTACTCTTCTCATATATAAAAATGAAATTTTGGAAATTTCACACTCTTAACAGTAAAATACGTGTTGAAATATTGTGTGTAATTTTGTAACATCGATCTCAGCGCGAACAAAACCAAGCAAAAGCTAGTTATAACCAAAAAATTAATACGAACTTTCTCAAAATACATCCTAATCGAACGTCGACTGAGCCCAAAACATATTTTGGGGTCAATAACCTTAAAGAGGATTACGTCGTATTGACAGCCATCTGAGGTCTTCGTCTATGAACTTAAATCTGATAGCTTTTTCGTATGAATCAATCGGCGTGGAAAAAATACTCTCTCTCTCTCTCTCTTAAATAATATCGCCTCGGAAGGAATACATCTCTTAATATTGTAAAAAGTCCCCCGTCGCGTATGTCTGTCTGTTCTTGATAAACTCAAATAGTACTAGACTGATTTTCTCACAGTTTTCAACAACAGGTAGAGTGATTCTTGAGGAAGGTTTTGATGCATAGTAAGTTAAGTTTTCTTTTTTTATAAATGGGGTAAGAAATTAAATAATCACTGAATGCTTACATGCGTAGGTTGTTGCACGATTTTAGAATGTCATAAAATAAACGTTGACGAAGTCGCGGGCATAGCTAGTTGTATATATTTATCACGTACTCCATGTATCATTGTTATTCTCAAGGATTGTAATTTTAATAAACATTAAACATGAAAAGGATTATAGAGTATAACATTGAAGACTTAATAAATTATCATCAATCAATCAATCTCATTACTAACCGCCTGCCGCATACAGTTTTAACAAAACCTTTTAGCTTTTACCCACCTTCTTGCTAACAACTAGATTAACGTAAGATCTGTGTGCATTTAATATGTTAAATAATGAATGTGTACGCTGAACTGTACCTAAATTGTTATTTAGCACAAGTTGCAAATATGTATGTTCTCATGTAAGTGAATTTCTAGTAATTTTTAATGAGAATAAAGTTTCTTAAACCTGATATTTCGAACCAGTTGCATGGCTCGTGGTCACGGCGAAACTATCGGCGGAAATATAAAAAAAAAAAAACAAAAATCTTTAATCGTGACTACCCGGTACATAATAAAAATCTAAATTCCGCGAAAATATTAGTTTTAAATCCTATGTTCGTCAGAAATTTAAAGAAAAGAACAAAACTAAGAGCCTACATAAAGAATATAACCTTTCACATTGTAAGTCGGTTACATGAGCTTACGCGTTATAGGACTTTAAATCCGATTAACGACTCGAAAGCTCGCGAATTCAAAGTTCGTTCGCGCAATAAATAAGATAAATGTTCAATCGTTTATAACTTTCGCGTCACATTGGATTACGCGATTGACTCCACAAGCCTTAACAGACCGTTGTGGTATTGTGTGTATTAGTAACTGCTGCTAGGGACTTCGTTGACATGAGCTTCCATTTCTGGGTTTCTCTATATTAACTATAGTTCGACGGGAGAGGTCCCGCCACCCTCATAATCCGCCGCAAAGTATTACTTGTGTTTCGTTTGGAAAGGTGCGGTTGCGGTTACACTTTGAAACGAGGCGACCATCTCAGTCCTCAGGAGTGGCAACGTATCTACATTGAAGCTCAGATAAGATGTCAGTCGTGTTTGTGGCTGCGACCACTTTACATCAGGTGGTTTGCTTGCTCGTTTGCTAATCCTCACACATAAAAAAGTAAACAGTTCTTATGTATACCAAAAAATCAATGGTAGACCATGTAAGACTTATTTTTTATGTGATAAGAGTAGCAAAGGAGCATATAAGCCAACTACCGAAACTATATGCAACTACCGAAAATCCATATACAAACAATACGGCAACGGCTACAAATGGGTAGTTATAGTTAAGATAATTCTAATTCTCTTTTTAAGTAATACTTTTCGAATTATGTTTTGCTATATTCAGACACATTTTTTGTCACTTCTGTTTTGGGAGCACGCTAATTCTCGAAAGTTGTAAGTTAATAATTTTTGTACCCCCTTCTCTTTTTTCAATTTCAATTTTAAAATTTTTCCATTTCATCAGTTTCATGGCAAAATTTCGAAGCCCTGGCTATACGGCTGGCGTCTAAGCCTATATTTAAATAGCAAAGCCGAATATTAAAGCCTATTAAAAATAGCGAATCAAAACATAATTAAATTGCAAAGCGCTACAATAGTTAAAAACGGATGGAGCCAACTCCCGTTATTTTGCTAGACTTACTTAAACTCAACCTAAAACTTGTTCCGCACTGCATACTGATAGAATTGTAAATCTTATATAAGAGTTATTCAGACCAAAGTTGAATACAGAATTCGTTGCGCTTACGTATACCTGCGTGTTAGGACGCGTTATTGTCCTAAGGCCGGATGCAAGCTAGGAGATACCGAAGCAACTATTAGCATACAATACAATTCGTCGAATAAACGTGTAGTATTAAGTCCTCATTTCGTAATCGTCTGATCGTGAAACGCTCCTCAATATTTTTCTAATTGGACCTCGATACATGGATATCTATATATTGTAATGACTTCTAATACATAAGTACTAATACATAAGTAATCACGAGGCGATATGTAGACCAGAGACAGAATGTTTTGATTTATACTGTATGAGCAGATCTATTTAGACCGGGACAGGGCAAAATATATTTTCGCCTCTTTAACAGAGAGTTAAATACTCTTTCAAGATGCTAATGGCACAACACAATTTTTACTTTACATATCTACAACCACTAAATAGGAATTGTAATAAAAGAATAAGAAAATTATTATATTGGTTTAAAAAAGTTTTACATAATTTTATATAAATAATTTAACGCCAAGTGCCAAAATTGGATATAATAAATGCGTTCCGTTATACGCTAACGTCCGGAAGATTCTCGTCATATGACACTGACATTATGAATAATTTTTCGATGACGTTACATGTCAGAAAGTTGATGTCATAAACTAAAATTGTTTTGATTTGGCAATTTAATTTGGCATTGGCGGCATTGTAACTGCTTCGAAATATATACGAAATATCACATATAGTATAAGGAAGACTACAAAGTTTAATAAGATATAGTTTTATAAGACAATGTTTAAAAACAAAACGAAGAATGCATCCGAAGGCATTGCGGTAAGCATAAAACACAAACTCGGTCGTTACTCACCAACTTTGAAATGCATGAAAAAACTTAGTTATAACGTCAAATGAAAGTAAAAATGTTAAGTTATTAACCGTTCCTTTACCTACTTACTTTCATCGTGATACTAGCTACGAGTAAATTGCCTTGTATTATTTTTTTGTCTAAAATAGGTTACGAAGTTAACTCCCATTGTTGTGACTAATGATACCTTATTAAAATTCAATGTCTCGATTAAAAGTAAGTTAACACATGAGTAATATTATTTGCTCATCTATTTTAGTATTTTGTACGCTTGTTATTTCTTTATTTATTAATTGTGTCGCCTCTAAAATAGAACAATATTACGAAAGGAAAACTAAATGTGTTATGGCATTCTCTATTAGTCCTGGGTGGATGTTAAAATTTTATAGGATGTATTGAATTTAATGTAGGAAATAATATATTTGAAAAAATAATATGTAATACATACTAGATTAAAAATGATTATCTTAGTGTAACTGAACCCAGATTGCTTTAATTTATATTCAGTCAAATAAAAAATATTTTCCTTATGACCATAAATGTTTCTATTATGTGTTAACGCTTTCCCTGAGGTGTACGAGTCTATTGTGTATTGCACAGCACAATGTGCTTGTAGCTTGTACATACCTGTGTTGTATGTATAAATCTGTATGGATTATGGGCAGAACAAAAGTGCTGGTTACATCTTTGTATTCGTACATGATACAGATGCTAAAAAATACAATATTTCAGTGTCAGCACATCTTCAGTCTAGAGAAATAAGCTCCAGTTTTGTGTCGCCTCCTGCAATGCTGAACCGATCTAATATATGCACACTGCAAATCAATGTATTAATATAGTTGTTTTATAAGAAGCTTATGAACAATTCAACTACCTGATAATAAGCAGTCACTCTTCGGAGTAAAGATTAGAGTTATAAGTATGGTGCACGCAATAGAGAATTCTGAATAGTATGTATTACCCTTATTGAGTTAACTAATTCAGAATGTTTACAGCCTATGGGCATTACAGCACTTAATGAAACAGTGGACAGCAATCAGCCAGAGTCCAGATATGAATGTCCGGTATGTCTCAACTGGCTCCGAGACCCAGTCATCACCACCTGCGGCCATAAGTTTTGCAAAAGCTGCATCACTTCGTGGTTACAGTATGTATTTAAATGATTGATAGTATTTTTATTTTATAATTTTATTATATATCTGACCTGTAACTTCATCCACATAATTATACTATCTAAAAACCACTTTAAAATTTTTATAATCTCTTAAAAAAATCTATCTCATATTATGTTAATCAAAGAGGTCAATTACTACATATTATTAAACAAAGTTGCTTCCCGCCGACTCAACAGTCAGATCTTTCAAATTGTTCAAGAGATATTAATGATAGTTTCCTTAATAAACAGAGTAATTCAAGAGGAATATTCATGGGTATTATACATGCATATTATAGTGGAAATAAGAAAAGTCAGGAATTTTAAAGATTAATTGCAACTGTGGGAAGCTGGAATGGTTCGCTAGTAAACATATAAATACAACTCCATGCCGTATAGGCATGGACTCCCTTTAGATTGTTTAGATTAGGATTTTATTATAATTTGTTCTAAGAGTTTCGTGTATAACAATAAATTATGTGACTTTTTTTTCATTCAAATTTATTTTCTTCCAGAAATAGTGGGCACTGCCCCATAGACAATATAAACCTCAGTATGAAAGTGGATATATTTCCAGACAACTACACGAAACGGGAGATCCAAGAACACAGAATGTCCTGTCCGTTTGCTGCTAAAGGTTCTGTTTTTCTAAAAATACCAATTATCATATGCATATTTGGTGTACATATCACAATAGCTGGTAAAAGTATATTTTGACAGAAGACCTACCATCACTATCATGCTATCTAATATGAAGCATCTATTTACCTTGTGTTTGGTTGGTGAGGTTTATTACTAGTTCACTTACAAGATAGAGAAACATCTTTCGTTATTTCATAACATGAATGAATGAATGATTTATTTACTCTCACAATAGGTCTTATATGTTAGATAGATTACAATATACTTATATCTTAATCCTTAAGTTGTGAGAGTCTGGTGCCTGATGTAGGTTAGCAATAATCTGAAGTAAAAGTCACCAGTCGGTTGCATGTGGATGTCCATGGGCTGCAGTAACTTCTTAATATCAAGTGGCCTGCATGCTTATTTGGTGTTAATCTTTACTTAAGTAAGGGTTAGTTAAAAAAAAGACATTAAAATTTAAATTGATCTAAGTGATTTCAATATAACGGACATATAAACAGACAGGCTCTTTAAGGCTTATAGGCATGTTATAAATGTAAATAAATTATAATGTTTGTTTGGAAAGAAATAGAGTTTTTGAATTTTACTATCATCAAAATAAGAAATTATAAATTTATAACATAATTTGTGTCAATTTTCATTGCTTTCAACATCAAATGTATTATCTCATGACTTATTAATATTACAGGTTGCACAGTTAAAGTGACTCCTCTAGATCTGGATTCTCACATAGCAGAGTGTACATTCAACCAGCCCGAGGCCTCTACGCAGTTAGACATTCGAGTACCATGCTCGTTTCAAGCTGTGGGGTGCAAAGAGACCTTTGAGAGCCAAGAGGAGATGAATAAACATTTAAATGCTGATGTACAGAGCCACATGAGTGTGAGTTGTCAATGTAATACATATTAATTTCATTTTTAACACTTTAAATGCGGGTAACACAACTATTTTTCTTTTACTATGTGTAACATGTGTGTGTAACAATATTGTCAAAAACATCTCCAGTGTAGTGCCGCCAGTCGCAGCGTTGACTAATATAAATGTGACCACCGCAGTCAAAGTGTTATAGATTAGAAAACTTATAAAGTTTGTGTACCTACAAAGTCTGTCTGGTTCTATCAAAATATTTTACTAGCGTATATTTCGAACCAGTTGCATGCCTTGTGGTCACGGCTTAACTAATATTTTAACAAGAAGTAATTAATGGAAATATGTAAATGGCTAACCTTTATATAAGGCAACCATGTTACTCCCCAGAAGTAGCAATGCTTCTGTAATTGACTTCAAGTAGAACTCTCGCTGTATTAGGTTAAGTTACAACTACTTCGCTAAAATTCTCTTCCACCATGTACGATAAAATACATTTTGATGTATGCACTATGGTACATAAGAAAAAGTGAAGAGTATACATATATATGCTAAGCATACTTCCAAAATAACTCTAACATAACATAATATCATGAATTTAAGCAAAGTAATGCCTGAACTTCAAAATATACATTTCAGTATCTTATGAATGCTTATTCAGAAATAAAGATTGAGAACGATCTATCCAACACCAGTATCGATGCAAAAGAGCAGGAGGCCATGAGTTTGTGGGAGGCACCAGATAAGAATGGTGCCAAGAGTTCCGCTCCACTTAATAACACTAGTGCATTGATAAGGTAAGAATTAGAACATCAAAATTTAGGATTTGAGTGACGCTAGAGACTACAAGATCTAGATTACAGTTGTAAACTTTTATCAACAAGGACGAGACAACTACAAACATAATTAATTGTCAAATAATCTTACCTGTACATGAAGTTGAACTGTAATTGTGTAAAGTTGTTATGTCCGAGTGATGAGTCCCACCACCTCGGTCCCATTCCGTCACTTTTCTCTCTTTTGAGATCCTCCCGGGATGCCATTGTTAAATTAAGTATACAGTTATAAGGGAAATATGAAAATCTAATGAACAAAATAAATAAATGATTTATCTAAATCAAACAAGTTATTTAACTGTGTACTAAGCGTAACGGATTGTGGCTTGTACACACCTGTTTTGTAAATACAAATCTGTATGGATTATGAGCAAACACATCTCCAATCTAGACAAAACAAGTCCGGTTTAGTACCGCCTCCTGCGATGCTGACTCGATGTAACATATACGTCGCTGTGTGTTAAAAACAAATCCCGTTCACAAAAGTTTAAAAAAAATCTCCAACTTGATCAGCTTTCTCTACCTGAAATAATATTTACAGAGCTTTGTACGAACGAGTGGTTGTCTTGGAGCAACGCAACCGCGAACAGGATATAGTGATAGCCAATATATCGAAGCAGCTGTCAGCGTTTGCGGTTGCCAAGATGAAGCAGAATAATGACATGCTGCTGCGGTACTGCATGGGCAATTACATTTGGAAAATCGATAACTTCAATGCGAGACTCAACGCAATGCTCAAGGACCACTGTAAGATGTTGTATAGCCCTGGGTTTTATACCTCGCCTAATGGATATAGGTACGTATGCCATAGATGGACTACTTAGTCCAGTTGGTCCTGGCTGCTTTAAACTATCGCTATTAAGCAAGCTGCAATTCAAAATTGATTTTCATAATTACGGACCACAAAAGCAATTTTCTTGCTGCCGCGACCATAAAAACAGGCGTGCATCTAAAAGCAAAAAACTGTTCTATCTGCCATCCAGGGATTGCTTAAAACAGTCTGCATATGGAAACTAATTTTTAACTTTCGGTAAACAATTACTTGGAAATATGTAAAATACAATGTTAACTTTTGAATTATTATTTTTTGCACATGAGCACTTAGCCAGTACATATTTTTGTTGGACTTATGTTCTATATGGAATTGATTGCAGATGATCGTTACCTCCTTTATAAAAAAAACACATTTCATTTTTATTGACAGCTACCTAGCTAAAATTTGATTACAAAGAAAATCTATGACTTCTGTCATGACATTGTATGATTTTGTCACATATTTCAGATTCTGTGTCCGGCTCAACATTTCACCCCAGAACCCTTTGTGTTTCGCCTTGCACGTGCATCTAATGAAGACAGAGTATGACGAATGCTTAGAATGGCCATTCAACGGACGTATTTCCTTCGCAATGATCAACCAAGTGGACCAAGAGTTGACCCAGCGGGACACCATGATGTCCAATTCAAACTTAGTGGCATTTAGAAAACCAACAGCAGAGATCTGTCTTAGAGGATTTGGTTACACGGAGTACGCTGTAGTAAGTGATGTGGTTAGGAACGGGTTTATCAAAGAAGATACTTTGATTATCAAAGTTGCTATCCGATGTGTATGACATGAGGAGTGATTTTTTGTTCTTATTGATTTTGTTTTTTGGTTTTGAATTTTGATTCTATAGCACAAAGTACCTTTGTTTTCTATTACAATTTTAGTTTTGAGTATTGTATTTTATAATCAAATGTGTGCACATTAATGGCAACTATTTGACTGTATGTATTTTACTTTTTTCTTTGTAAAAAGGATGATATAACAACTTTTAAATATTTCTTTGTTTTAAAATCAAGTATTTGTGTAATAATAGCTAAATTTTTTGATATAATCATCAAAAAACATTTTCAAAATCATAAAGTTATTCTTAGTATGACATGTGTGGTAACTTTAAGAAAATGCAGAAAAAATGAATTTGTACCGAAAATCTCTGATCAGATAATCTCATTTATCCATACATAATTAATCTTTAAATCACTTTATGATCAAATCTATGGGTTTATTGCCTTTAACATAAATGTACAGAAATATACATATATGTATGAATTGAAATAAAATATATTATTATTAATACACGGACGTATAATGAATTAATGAAAAAATAATAAAAAAGTAGGTTACTATATGTATCATAAATTATAAAGAATTTCTGAAATTCATATTAAAATGTACAGAATATTACAACATATTAACTGAATATGTAATATAGTTTAATTTGCTATTAAGATTGATCTGAACCAAGATCTAGAAATGTATAATCTAAGTTCTTAGTAGGCGTTAATTGTATTAAAATATTCCAAGATATTGCAAGACATTCCTATTTTAACATTGTAATTATTTTAGTTATAGTGAGAGATAATAGAGCTTTAACACCGTATTTTAACACTTCCACTGCGGCGAACAAAACTGCTAAGTAATGCGCGGCGCAACGCTTGCGGCTTGTATACACCTGTGTTGTACGTACAAATCTGTATGGATTACGAGCAAATAAGTGTTGGATACGTCGGCGCTTCAAGACTGGGGCGGTCATTACGTCTGTGTATTCGTAGATGGTACAAATATAAATAAAAATACAATATTTCAGTGAATTGTCATCGCATCTTTAGAGAAATAAGCTCCAGCTTAGTGCTACCTTCCACAACGCTGACCTGACCTTAAACGCCGCATTGAAAGTGTTAATTAAGGGTAATTATGGGTTACTTAAGGGTATTTTTAACCGAGCAGGAGGGCCCGCTCGGTCAAAAATATCCTTAAGACCTAAGTTATACAAACTACACTTATACTATTGTGTAACATGAAGCTAGTTGAACAACGGTTGAGTTTTTGCCTTCCTTCAACCCCGTGATGATCACTATAATAATAATAATAACATTTATTTCACATTTGACAAATCACGCGCTTTTTGTTTGTTGTAACAATAGTGCTTATCAACGTGCGTTAGTATTGTTAGTAGACATACATTTAATTATTTAATTAATTACATTTTTATTTCTTGAAGCCGATAACTAGCTCCGCCGTCTCTGGATGGAGCAATCCGGCCTGGCAGCAATCATCTTCAGGATGCCGTTGCGGCTGTTGCGCAATGCACTTGCGCAACAGCAGCAACGCAACGCAAGCAGAGACGCCGTTTTTTTGCGTATAATTGCGTGAAACCCTGTACGCCTCGGCAAACATATTTGACGCGCCACGGCAGCCTCAACAGCATCCTAAAGATATTATATTGAACACGCAAGGCGTTGTAAGCCCAGCGTGTATACGTCACCCACGGTCCGCTGGTGTATAGTGACTGGCAGAAAGCCTTGAACGAAGAAACTATGATATGCCTTAAAATGAATCGAGCAATGGCTATAAACTCATTGTTTTTTGTAAATAAGTAGTTGTAAGTGGTAAAGATCGTCCATTACGGCGACCATCTTAGTCCTCAGGAGTAGCAACGCATCTACGTTCAAGCTCAGATTGGATTTCGGTCGTGTTTGTGTTTGTACGTGGATGTCTATGGGCTGCGACTATTTCACATCAGGTAGTTTGCATGCTCGTTTGCTACTCTGCTAATAAAAAAACTTAATGTATTTTATATTTCATATTGTTATTTAATCTATTGTGATTTATAAACTGTTGTTTATTTAAAATGTGTACCAAAAACACATTCCATGTTAACGGTTGATTTACTCGTACTACAGGTGCCTTAATATTTTGTAATTTATAAATTGTGTAAATATTATGTCTGTTACATTTTTGTATAAGAATAAAGTATTAATTGATTATTTTGTTATTATTTGATATTTTTTATCATGAAAGAGTAAGAAACGGGCATGCAGGACACCTGATGTTAAGTGGTCACTGTAGCCCATGGACAACAAAGTCCAATCTCAAATGGAACAGAAGTTCTGTTTAAGGATGGACGCGGATGCGTTCCTACTTTAGAGGACTGAGATGGTCGCCTCCAATAATGTATATCCGGCAACCACACCTCCCCAACCGAAACAAAACATGAAGAACATGTTGTTTTAGGGCGGGTTATGAGGGTGGCGGTACCGCCCCGGGCGAGCTCTAACGGCTCTACCACCTTTCAGGATACAGGACACATGATAAATGAAAGTCCGATAAAAGAATCCACATTATATTGGTATGCATGTCTTACAAACGATGTAAACTTAATAAAATATAGGAATATAGCTTAAAGTAAAACTATTTATAGCTAAGCCACATTCGACACTCGATTCCATATCACATCCAACCATCACAATTTACCTAATTTTTAATTGAATTTTGTATTAAACCTACTTAGATATTTAATTATTAAAATTAAAGTGGCGTAAGTAGTTTCCTCCAACATTTGGCTAAGACAGGTGAATATACATATATAAGATTAGTCGGCCGTCAATATAGCACACAGTAGATACATAACGTAAAAATATGCGAATTATACAAGTTTATACCAATATTTAACACTTTCCCTGCGGCTACAACACTGCTGTGCTGTGCTGTGTAACGCGCTTGCGGTACACACCTGGGTTGTACGGACAAATCTGCATGGATTTCGTGCGACCAAAGGTTTTGTGCTTACTTCATCGCTACAAGACTAGGAGCGGACATTACGTCTCTGTATTCGTAGATATACAGATGCTAAAAATACTATATTTCAGTAAATTAAAGGCGTCTCATCAGTCTAGTCAAACAAACTCCAGTTTAGTGCCGCCTCCCACAATACTGACCCCATATATATCCGCGCCGCAGTCAAAGTATTAAATGCTTCGAAAATGTGGAACAGATGGCATCTGTCGTCGTTGATCACAAAAACTACTTCTGTCTTAAGTTAGCTCAAAATGCATGATCGCTGACGAGACAAAGCCGAGACCACCTTCAATTGCTATCGCTCGTAATTAACAAATGCAATAAATTAATTATTTCCCCAGTGTGCTATATACAGCCACATAATTTTAAGCGGATATTAGTTTACATTTTCATAAAAATTCAAGTATATAAGAAACCAATACAATAAATCAATGAAAATATTCATTATTTAACATTTAAATACATTTTTGTGTATGTAAAAATACCAACTGTATAATGTAAATATTCCACAATGTTAACATTTTTATGGCATACATACTGTCAAGAGCATGTTTTATTGCACATTTTATGTAAATATTGAAAATATACAAATTAAATCACGAGAATTACACTTCATTTAACACTTTCCCTGCGGCTCCAATACTGCTGTGTAATTTTGGGCGCGACGCGTTTGCGGCTCCTACACACCTGTGTTGTAGCGAGAACTTTGTATGTTGGTGAACAAAAGTGCTGTTTTTACGTCGCGCCACAAGACTGGGGACGGACATTACGTCTGTGCATTCCTAGATGTTACACAGATGCTAGAAACTACAATATTTCAGTAATTTCACGACG